>CAUYRH010143664.1:0-61018 GCA_963574655.1 Perodicticus potto
AATCTCTCCCACTACCAGGAGCTTTGGTGTTTTCTGTATTCTTTTCTGTAAATCAATTCTGTCTTATCACGGACGGGTGGGGGGGGGGGGAAATAATGTAATGAAGAATAATAAAATACATTTAAAAAAAAAAAAAAAACAGATGAAACAGAGAAGCTATGGAACCTGCACAACCTCAAACTCTTGGGCTCAAGCGATTCTCTTGCCTCAGCCTCCTGAGCAGCTGGCCCACAACGATCGGCGCCTGGCTATTTTTAAAGACAAGGTCTCACTATGGCTCAGGCTGGTCTCAAACTCATGAGCTCAGGCAATCTGCCCATCTTGGCCTCCCAGAGTACTAAGATTATAGACGTGAGCCACTGCACCCGGCCTGAACCTTCATTTTAAAATAATGTTAAGTACTCAAAGTTCACAATTAAAGGCTAAAATATCTTGAAAAAGTTGTGAAAGTATTAATCAATGACATTATTCATAATGACATCATTACCCTTCTACAATAAATGGATCCCTGACCCCTACATACACAGAAGTAGCTTTCACCAGTAATTCCAAATGTGGGAATCCAAAATACCGAAGAGAAAGACCACTGCAAGAAGTTGTTCATCGCACCATTCTTCATCACAAACAGTGAAAAGAACGGCAATATCCCTTACAGGGGAATACATGCAGTATGCAGAGTAACAGCACAGGCTCTGGAATTGGAAAGAGCTGGATCTGGATGTCAACCTCTCCACCTATCAGCTGTGAGGTCTCTGGCAGAGCACTTAATATTTGAAACTCAGTTTCGTCAACTGTGGAATGTGAGGCTATTACCATCTTCCTCACAGGGTAATCTAAAATATTAAATATATGTAAAAGTGCTTGGCATGGTACCTGAAACTAAATGAGTGTCCTACAGATAACTTTACTAGCCATTATTAATAGTATATTTGTTCCCTGGAATATTACCCAAATATTTTAAATAATGGTTATAGTAAAATCTCTTATACTGACATGAAAAGATCTCCAGTAAGTGAAAAAAGCAAGTTGAAAAACAACAAGTAATATGATCTTGTTGACAGGTAAAAAATAAAACTATCCACACATTTGTAAATGTAGTGGAGGTAGAATATGAGAAGTGGTTATTTATGGATTTAAAAATGGAATTTGAAGTGATAAAACCTTTTACTGTACATACTTCTATACTGTTTTACTGCAAATATGTATTTTTTTTTTTTTTTTGGAGGCAGAATTGCATTCTGTCGCCTCGGTAGAGTGCCATGATGTCATCATAGCTCACGGCAACCTCAAGCAATCCTCTTGCCTCAGCCTCCTGAGGGACTGTAGGTGGGACTGCAGACACCTGCCAGGACACTTTTGCTATTTTTTCTTTGATTTTTTTTTTTTCTTTTGAGACAGAGTCTCCCTATGTCACCCTCAGTAGAGTGCCACGGCATCACAGCTGACAGCAACCTCAAACTCTTGGGCTTAAGCGATTCTCTAGCCTCAGCCTCCCAAGTAACTGAGACTACAGGCGCCCACCACAACACCCGGCTATTTTTTGTTACAGTTGTCGTTGTTCAGCTGGCCCCAGCTGGGTTCGAACCCGCCAGCCTTAATGTATGCGGCTGGCGCAAGCCATAAACTCTGTCAAGCCCTTTTCTTTTCCTTTTTTTTTTTTTTTTTTTTTTTTGAGACAGAGTCTCACTTTGTAACCTCAGTAGAGTGCCATGGCATCACAGCTTACCTCAAACTCTTTGGCTTAAGCAATTCTCTTATCTCAGCCTCCCAAGTAGCCCTCTTCTATTTTTAATAGAGACAGGGTCTTCCTCTTGTTCAGGTTGGTCTTGAACTCCTGAACTCAAGGGATCTACCCACTTCTGCCTCCTGGAGTGCTATATCACAGGTATTAGGCACCGTGCCCAGCCACGTTCAAACAATTTCAGAGACTTAAAGTTCACAAAGAAACATTAAAGCCATTCTACACAGATTCGGTACTTTACATTCTGAACAATTTTGTACTTCATTTTTCTGACAATCCAGTTAGGTAAGAAAGTATCATTCTTGCCTGCCTGTAGCCTCCAACTTACAGATAGAAGTGAAGCTACAGAACCATGAGTCATAACCTAAACCTTCATATAAGTCTTTTTCCACTATCCCCCATCAGGTATTAATTTTCATAGAGTTTAGAAAGAGCAGTCACATTTCTTATCTCCTTTAAGCATTCACACCGGAATTCTACGATCTCTTTTGTACCTCATCCTAACAGACAGGCAGAGCAGGGCATCAGTCCTTTTCTACAGACAACTCAGTAAGATGAAAGACCTTTCCAAAGATGACAAAACTAATAAACACTAAAACGGCAGCATATCCAGGAGGAGGACCAAGTTCACAAAGGGTCAGAAAACTAAGTAATGTGAAGAGAGGCTGAAGGAATTAAGGATGACTAACTTAAAATGGGTAAGGCTGGAGGTGGGGGACAAAACCCATACACAAATGCAAACACACACACACACACACACATGAGGTCTGTCATTAGACATGTGAAGGGCAATCATATAAAGATATCAGATTTGTGCTGTATGGTCCTGGGAGTTAAAAACAAAAACAACTCAACATTCATTCACCAAACATTTACTAGTTATTTACTCTGTGCCAAATGCTTGAGCTACACTAGGGATATAAAGGTGAATAGGACAAGTGCCAACCCTGGAGAGACTGAGACTAGAAGAGGAGATAAGAAAACACATAACAAAATGAAATGTACTCAGAAAGCTATGGGAACACAGAGAATGATGACTGTAACTCTCTTTGGGGCAGGGAGCTGGTAGAAAAAAATTGTGGAAAAGGTGTAGCTTTAACAGGAAGTAGCTTTAACGGGAAGAACGAACATCAAGAGCAAAGCCATGGAGACATGAGCTCCCGTCAGCGTGGAGTGGTGCAGCACAAGGTCCACGTCAGAGGTGACAAGCGAAGAGGCTTCACTCTGGGGATGGGAGAGGAGTGCTGAAGAACACAAAGGGCCCCACAATATCCACGCCTAGGAATTTAGACTCTTAACACCCAAACTATGTAACGGTAATAAGAAATGAAGGTAGGAGAGAGTGCCATGCTCAGAAAACTATTTTAGAAAGCTCATTCCAGCAGGACAGACTTCTAGAAGGTTAAGAGTGGAGACAAAGAGGTCAATTATTTAGTCCAGCTAGGGATAAAGATGAAAAGACACGATTCAGATTCAAGAAATATCTGGAAACCACTCTGAGATGCCATCTAACCACAGTGAGAATGGCCCACATCACAAAATCTCAAAACTGCAGATGCTGGCGTGGATGTGGACAGAAGGGAACACTTTTACACTGCTGGTGGGATGTAAACTGATACAACCTTTTTGGAAGGAAGTATGGAGAAACCTCAAAGAACTCAGGCTAGACCTCCCATTTGATCCTGTAATCTCATTACTAGGCATCTACCCAGAAGGAAAAAAACCCTTTTATCATAAGGACACTTGCACTAGACTGTTTACTGCAGCTCAATTTACAATCGCCAAAATGTGGAAACAGCCTAAATGCCCACCAACCCAGGAATGGATTAAGAAGCTGTGGTATATGTACACTATGGAATACTATTCAGCCATTAAAAAAAAAAGAGAGACTTTACAGCCTTTGTATTACCCTGGATGGAAATGGCACACATTATTCTTAGTAAAGCATCACAAGAATGGAGAAGCATGAATCCCATGTACTCAATTTTGATACGAGGACAATTAACGACAATTAATGACACGGTGGGGGGGGGAAGGGGACAGCAGAGACAGAAAGAATGAGGGAGGGGTAGGGAAAGGAAAAGCAGAGAGGGAAGGACGAGACAGGTGGGGTCTGGTGTGTGCCACACCTTTTAGGGGCAAAACACGATTGTAACAGGAACTTCACCTAACAAATGCAATCAGTGTAACCTGGTTTCTTGTACCCTCAATGAATCCCCAACAATAAAATAAAAATAAAAATAAAAAAGAAGTATCTGGGAGGCAAAAATCAAACACATCTACTGACTAGGAGAAGGAGAGGAAGACTTCTAGATCACAATTTGGGATAAGCGGATGAAGGGTGATGCCCAAGGCAGGTCACATAACAAGACAAATCCATGCAATAATCTCCACGGAGTACGAACTGGTTTGTTATTGTTTAGAGAAAACGGGATGAGGGAAGTAAGATGGAAGAGGACAAAGATGAGTTTACCTTTGCACCTGTGTGATACAAATGTAAGGTGCCCATTCAGTGAAGCTACTGAAGCTTCTCAGTGGTGTGTGAAGAAGAGGCTTACAGGTAGCATCTGAAGACAAGTAGAGAGCACACAGAATGAGATAAACTTTAGATACCAATATTTATTGAGTGAGTGAAAGAAAAACCCAAAAAACAAATGAATTGATCAGAGATGAATCAGAAGATAGAGTGATGCCAAAAAAAAAAGGCAGAGGAGAGGAGAAAATTATAGTTAAATCCACTGCATAAAGCAAAATTTTCTAACAGAAGTTACTCAAAACAAGAATGGACTACCTTGTGAGGTAATCATTCGTATCAAACAAAAGGTTTGGGTAGAAGCTACAGCGTTATCAATGAAGGATATTCACTCTGAACAGAAAATATTTGCATTGCACAGACTGCTCTGTCATGTCAGCAGTACCTACAAATCTTTCCAGTAATCTGCCCTTCCTTCTTCGCTAAAACCAGATTATATGCCTAATTATTTCCCACCCTCCTCCATTGCTTATCTTTTTTTTTTTTTTTTTTTGGTTGGGGCTGGGTTTGAACTCGCCACCTCTGGCATATGGGGCCGGTGCCCTACTCACTGAGCCACAGGTGCCACCCCATTGCTTATCATTTCTATCACCAGCCCTTCAACCTTTTCCTTTTCCCTTCGTCTCCACAAGTCTATAGATTTGTCTACCCTAAGATGAGAAAATACCTTTGATTTACCCTGTTGTGGCATACCTCTATTTTTCTCCACCTTTTACTACTGACATCTCCACTCTTTACCAAAAGATTTCAGATCACCAATCTACCAAAAAAAAAAAAAAAACCCTGGGAAAAGATGGCATCTGATTTACTGACAGCTTGTTCCAGATGCTGACTCAGTTCTCCATCCCTTGATCTCTCCAGTAGTTTATGACGGAACTGACCAACCGCTCCTTAATTGCAGTTATTCCTTTCACTTTTGTAATGAGGCATAGTGGTTTAGAGAAAGCGCTCTGCACGGAGAATCAGGAAGATCTGTGCTCTAGAATCAAATACACCAATATTTATCTGTGATCCTCCGCATCTCCACCCCTCAGATCTTATTCTCAGACATCCTGACACTCAGGAGGTTAGGTCACTCTAGTATATACACTTTTCTCCAATCACAAGTGTATGTAATTAGCAGCTGAGTGGCGATCTTTCCCACCACACAAGAGACTGTAAACTCCTTGAAGACAGAAAGCATATGCCTTGCATCTCATCAGTGCCAAAAACAAAAACAAAAATCAATTGAGTTAATGTTTAAATAGATGTTAAGACCACTTCCTAAGAAACTGCATTACATTATTTTTATTAACCTAATAAAATTATTAGCACTTTAGTTCCTTACTAAATTACTGACAAAACTTTAAACCAACACACCTATTATCTCATACATAATATGATAAACTACATATACATTTACACATAAAATTGAGCATGAGTAAGAGAAACTTGTTTTCCGAGATAGGTACATATCTCTTGTCCATCCCCTTGAAAACAAAGAGTAGGACCAATCACCCACATTTAAGAACCAAAAGGTGTGAGCTAAAAACATGCACACACTGAATATGCAAGTTTGCATCACGATATGAGAGATGATAATTTGATGTTGAACCTGTAGCTCTTTATATAATGCCCACTGGCACTTCAAGTTTAATGCTATTCTTTAACACTGGAAAAAGCCAAGAGATACATACATACTCTGCAAGGAAACTGAAAAGTTTATCATTCAAGTTGCACTGAATGTGATCTTAAATTTTATCGCGTATAAATCAGAGAAAAACAAGGACTGGTTAAGCAATTACAACTAGCCACTGGGCCTGATTATTTGCAAATAAAAAAATTTCGTATCTCACCCAAGTGAAAGTTTGTCAAGTTTTATGATACACCACCTTGGTCAAACAATTTTAACAGATCACACAGTAATCTGCCCTTCAACTGCTGAATGTATTCTGCTCCTCAACTATACCATAAGACCCTCACTAGAAGGCTTGGCATTTTTGTTAATTGCTTCCCTTAAATAAATAGAAATACAGATGATTTCAATAATCCATGACATTAAAAAAACTGAAAATGGCTTGTTAGGTTCAATGTGTTTATATATTACCTCTTGAAAACAACGTACAAATACTTAAAATCCGATGCTTAGACAATTCCCTAGGTTAAGAGTGGTTAACAGGCTGTAAATATAGTTGGAATCCCCAGGAAAGAACAGGCATTTCATAACGGAAACACTAACAGATATAATCACTTGGAGCCGCTCTCCCAGGCGTCCAGAGGGTTAAGTCAATACTATACGTTGTGAGGGGGCAAGAGTGCCCCTTTGACACCCGCTCTCTTCTGCAAGATCGGGCTCCAATCCCTGCGCGAGGAGTCCCCTCGAGGCCAGCCAGCGGGCGCTCCCTGAGACTTCAGAAGCTGGGAAATCCCTAGCCAGGGAAAGAAGAGTTCAAGCCCCCTCCCCCTTCCTTTCCTGAAAATTAATGAATTGGCCGTACGATTGTTTATTTAATGAGGTGTGTAGTGGCCTCTACTGGTGCTTGTGCGAGCACAAGACTGTCCCACTCTTACAAGTGGGATGAGCCTGGGGGAGGGGAAAGAGGCGAGGGGTGAACCTGCCTCTGGGTACAAAGCACAGAACTAGACCCTGGAGCCCCCGACCCGCCCCCAGCGGCCACCCCTCCCCCGGTGGCGTCCCCTCCTGCCTATCCCACTCTCCACCACGCGCGACCCCCTCTTCTCTTCGGCAACCGGAGCCCAGGCAGAGAAGTTCCTGCACGATTCCCCCAGGATCCTAAACAAAAACACCGCAGCCGCAGCCGCCGGAGTGGGTGCCGCGCCCCCGCCCCCACCCGGCGACCCCAGGCCCGCGCCCGCCGCTTACCTGGGGACTGCGGCGGGGAGCCGCTCCTGGCGGCCGCAGCGCCCGGCGCCCGGCGCCCGAGCAGCAGCAGGCAGTAGAGCCAGAAGAAGGAGGTGCTGAGGAGTCGCCGGGCGCCCCGCTCCGCCGCCATCTCTTCCCCGAGAGTGAGCGGCGGCAGCGACAGCGCCGCGGAGCCCTCGCCTCCTTCCCTCCCGCGCGCCTCAGCCGGTCCCTTGCTGCAGGCTCGACTCCCGCGGCCGCCGCTGCCACTGCTCCGGCCCGGCCCGGCCCGGCCCGCGCGGCCCCTCTCGCGGGAGGGGAGACTCGGGGGCGCCTCCCTCCTGCAGGGGGGCGGGGAGAGGAGGAGAGCAGAGAGGGGGGAGTCAGTACATTCCGGGGTGGGGGGATCGGTCTCCAGGTTCCAGGCGCCACCACCCGCCGCCGACTCCGGCTCCACGCACCAGCGCGAGGGGGGCGGAGACCGCGGGCGACGGGGGTGGGGGCGGGGGCCCGGGGCGCGCACACCCGCGCACGCGCAAGCGCGCGCCTCCCTCGCCCGCACCCCCTGGCTCGGCGCGCGGCCCGCCCCCGCTCCAATCCCGGCTGCGGCCTCGCTGGCTGCCGCGGCGGGCCCGCTCCCCTCCCCCTCCTCCCCGGAGCCGCGGACGGGCGCGGGGCGCGCGCACCAGGCGCTGCTACTGGCGTCAGGGAAACCCCGGAGAAGCGAATCCTCCTTCTCCCGCCGGCTCGCCGCAGCCGCTTAGCCCCGCGTGTCCCCGCCTCCAGCTCCTCGGCCGGGGGAGAAATTCCCTCTTCTCACCTCCCCAGACGCCGCTGGCTGCAGAGACCGGAGGGCGAAGGCGCTCGGAGCCCCAGCTGGTCCGGAGGCCGGAGCGGGCGTGCACCCCCGCTCAGCCTGGGCCGGGGCCCTCTATATAGGGCCTCAGAGGAAACCGAATGGCCTCCGGGAGGAAACCTGGGTGCGCAGAGGGTCGGCGCGGGGATTTATGTGCTCGCCAAAAACAATAGCGATCCCGCCCGGCTCTTGCTGGGACCTGGCGCGGCTCCCGTGGGAGGGGGCCGGCGGTGCCGCCGCTGACCTCCCGCTTCCAGGCCGGGCCGCCTTCCGTGCGCTTCCCCGGGCAGTACTGGGACCCGCCCGGACCGCGGGGTCCGCGCCCCCACCCGCGTCTCTCGGCCCGGGGCCAGGGAACCAGGGCACAGACAAAGGTGCCTAGTGTCCACTCCTTCAGCTCGTGCGGGGACCCCGGCAGAGCCCTGTGACACTCCGGGGCCGATCCTCTGGCAAATAACTGTCAGTCTTTCCCTGTACCTTTGCGGCGCACTTCTCATTTTCGTACCTGGGAATCGTGTCTTTTGCCAGTGACCCGGGAGAGAGCGGGTTATGATTTTAAACCACTTGGTAATCGTGAGACAGCACGCAGGCTACCCGAAGTTGGGAGAAAGTGGTTTGTAGTTCACTGGTGGTGAGAACAGTGATCATTATATGGCCCGCACCCATGGAAAATTTTTAAATTTTAGTGTGGTTATGCATTTGGGGAGTCTTGTTTAGTTGTTGATATGGGTTGGATTTTTATTCACTCTTGTGTACAGGCAATAACCAAAATGTATTACTTCCCACAAGAAAATGGCTATTTCACTGATTTGCACGTCTTCCTGTGCCTTCTCGTAGTTACTTTTTTCGGATATTTTATTCCAAAGTGCCAAAATAACGTAAGGCGTGGATTAACATGGGGGAAGAAGGCTCAGGATCCCCATAAAACCTCTTTTAAGTCCTCAAAACGGCAAAGTGGGTTCTTTGGAACAATTGACTTAGCAAACACCCGCTTATTCTTTCTTCAATAGGAAATCCATTTAAATATCTTTTTGTTTTGACTAGAGTTGTTAACTATCAAAATATTTCCTAAATACCCCTGATTGACCTGTTAAATTAGAAATAGATTACCTCCCAATTACTTCACAAGTATTTGCTTAATTAACCTTTAATAATCACATCATTATTCAGTTTTCTGAGATAATTAATGAGAAAAGCTCTTTGGAAACAATAAATTCCCATGCAAATGTTAATTTTTGGATATGTCTGGTAAGTCTGGAGAAATTTAATTATATTGAAACTATAACATGTGTAATGTGACTTCTGAAATGAAATTTACATTTATTTCCAAGTTGTGAAAAATACATGAGTTGTGGCTATTAACAGGCTGATTTTCATGTGTGACTAATGTGAACTATCTCATTAATTTATCAGCCCATAGTGTATATCAATTTTATACTGAGTTTAATGCACTTTCTGTAAAATAGGATGGCTAAATCTTATATTCCTGACTTATTAAATCACAATTTTAATCAAACTCATGCTAATAAACCACTAATGGATGGAGCCCAAGATAAGTTACAGATTATAAATTAGTTTAAGAGTAAAATAGTAAAGTAACCCAAGCACAGCCTTGAATTCAGATGCTTAATTTTGTTTCAAAGTTACTGACATTGTCAATATTCCCTTAAAAAATCATCATTGGGAGTCATTAACCTTTCGTTTTGTAGTAAGGCATATTTGAGAAAAGATTTTCTTAGGCATCTCTTTTATCATTCTCATTATTTCAACAAGATTTTCAACAAACATCTCTGTCCACACCTACACTGCTAATGAACATTTTTATGTAGGCTAAACTATTAATCTATGAAGAGATATTAAATCATTAGTGAAATTAGCACATTTTTCATCTAAGTAAAGTTAGAAACATGAGGCCCATGTTCAAGGAATAGTGCACAAAGAAACTTAGAGCAAAGAAAACAGAGTGGCCATTGTATGTTACTGCAAGTTATGGAAGTGTGGGCCAAAAATAACAAGACCCAATATTCTTGTGAAATTTATTCTGTTTATTTTGATATAAAAATTTAATGAAAATTTAAAGTCTATGAATATAA
This sequence comes from Perodicticus potto, assembly GCA_963574655.1. Lineage (NCBI taxonomy): Eukaryota > Metazoa > Chordata > Mammalia > Primates > Lorisidae > Perodicticus > Perodicticus potto. The sequence continues at coordinate 10,066 of CAUYRH010143664.1, forward strand.
AACTTGGTAGGAATCTTATATTCTCTATGGTAAAATGATTTTTAAAAAAGCATTAGAGAAGCAATATAGTTCAGTATTTAATTGCTGGCAGTAATGAGATTCTCCATTTCCTTGGCTGACTCCCAGTATTCAAGGCAGAGAAGAAGACAGCTAGACCCCTGACTAGTAGATCCGGGGATAGAACACTTCCTAGTCACAGCAGACTTCAGCTAGAAGTTGCCCATGTCCTAAGAACATGATTTTCTTCTGCACAGACATCCATATTTTCACATTTACATTCCACTAGGTAAGAATTTTTATTTCCTCCCTTTCTCCTTCAAAAGCCACCTGTTCTAGGGTACCATCTCTTGTTAGGCCTAATTAAGAAGGATATGGGCTCCTGGAGGATGAAGCAGATACAGTATTAATTTTCCTTGTTACATGTTGGTTAATCACATTCTTTAGCTCAATAACCTATTAATTTGAATATTATCGAGGACTTATTTTTACTAAGTATTATAGTGGATGCTCGGATTTTTAAAAAGCATTCATTTAATATTTATAAAACACTAGTTTCAGGTCCTTTTCCTGTGTTAAGGGAACACAGTGATCAGCGAGGTAGATGAAGTTCTCAGTGTAGCAGAAAACAACAAAGAGGGGTGAAGACTGTTATGGTAAGGAATGATAAGAAGTATGGGGAAACATAGTGAGAGCATCTAATCTGACTAAATTGTGTGTGTGGATGGGGGGGTAGGATGGAGAATTAGAGGAGAAGCCTTAGTCTCTAAACAGAGACCTGGAGATAGATAGGAGTTAGCCACACCTGCAGTGGGATTTGACCTCAGATTTGCATTTTAGAAGGATCCCAAAGGCTGCTGCTTAAAGCATAGGTTGGAAGGAAAAAGACATTAATTTTGTTACCGGGGAGAAGATGATGGGTGGCCTGGAGTAGAGGGGAGGGGATTATAAGGAGTGAACAGATAAGAGAGATTTGAAGGATCTTAAATAGAAGCAGCAAGGGTCTGGGGAGAGAGAAGTGGGTGACTCAGGTTTCAGCTTTGGCAGCTGAAGGAAGTTGGTGGCATTCACTGAACAAGGAGGAGCAGATGGAAGGCAATGTGAGTTTAACTTTGGACAAGTTGAATTTAAAGTACCTTTGAGAATGAGACATCTGAGTAGAAATGTCAGTAAACTTTGTTATTTGGACCTAGAGTTTAGAAGGACATAGGTCTGGAGAGATGAGACATCACCACATACCACCACATATGCCTGAATGTAAGGTGAACCTGCATTTTTCCAGTTAACATCCTCCCCCTCCAATAAAATGTTGTGGCTGACTTGAACATATAAACTTTTAGAAAGATGAAATAATCAGGTTCTACTTAACAATATTTAATGTATTAATTGAATTATACTTCCACATTTCAAATTATATAGTCTATAAAACATAATATTTTTAGGCATATACTTATTAACAGGCAAGGCCCACAAGCTTATTTCTTCTTGGATACACTCGTGGTATAGCCACAGCAGCCAGGGATCTTGTGTGCTGGCCTCAGACACAAAGGCCCCAGAAATGGTAACAGCCCTCTGTGGGACCAAATCTTCAGCCACTCCCGTCATCACAGAGCTTGTTGTCCAGACCATTGGCCAGGAACTGGTTGTCTTTTCCATCCTTCTCTCAGTTCAAAAACCAGTCTGGGATCTGGTACTAGCATGGATTCTGCACAATGACGATCACACGTTCCACCTCATCCTCCTCGAGTCCTCCTGCCCTCTGAGTGAGGTCGATGTCTGCCTTCCTCAACACTGCACGAGCATATCTTCCACCCACACCTTTCATATCACTTATGGCAAAGGCTATTTTCTGCCGCCCATGGAAGTTGGTGTTGCAAACCTGCAAAAAGAACTTCTCAGGCATCACTAGAGACAGACAGTGGCACAACAGGTGGTGTATAGGCCTCCTATGTAAGAGAGGTATAAACATAATTTTAAAAATAATTTTATGGAAACCTTTCACAGTGCCTTTATCATCTCCAGTGTCACATTTTGAGTGTCTTATATAGTTTCCCAGCATACATCATTTTTACTTCCACCTGTTTTTAACTCTATATACGATGCTGCTGCTGGGAATTTTATTTCAAGCCACATGTATCTAATCACACCATATCATTCATCCTATAATCATGTTCGTGTACTGTATTGCTTTTGTAATTGGGATTGACAGTCAGAATCAGACATTTTTGTAGTGACTTTTAAAGGCTTGTTTACAAGGACATCGAACACTTGTGAGTGTGAAATTATTTCCCTAGAAGTAATTTCTAAATCTGTGATAAATGTTTCCTTTTTTACCAATTTTGTCAGAGGGCTTCTGTATAAGCATCAAATGAGATCATTTCATGCTAATATGTATTGCATAAAAAAATATTGTATTCTTCACAGTAATGGAGAGCCATCTAATAACATGAAGGAGTTGTTAAGGGTCAAAATATAAGGCAATTCCCTCTCTTCTGAGGGATTATGGCATGGGGAGACTCTGTGTAATATTCAGGTATAGACAGTAATGCCAACAGAGTAGTGGAGATCGTCCCAGGACAGCTTCGGACTGAATCAAGATTGAGGACTGAGGACTGGGACCAAACCAGAAGAACATCAACACCTTGAAAGTACAGAACAAAAAAAGAAACTTGCAAAGAAACAAGCAGACATGGAGAAGAAAGCCAGGAGTACTCTGTGGTATCACAGAACCCAGGGAGAGGAAGTGTTTCAGGAATGCAGGAATGGTCAAAGGTGTCATGTGCCCCTGAAAGGTCAAGTAAGGTAAGACCTGAAAACCAGCCATCGGATTTAATGATAAGGTAGGTGGTCAAGTCCAACCTTAGTAAGTAGGTTGCAGCAGAGAGTAAAGCTAACTGATTATGATGGCTTGTTCCTGAGTCTGAACAACTTCTGCAAGAGGTTTACCTATACCAAGGGAAAAGCTTAGTAGGTCTAGAATTGATTTTTTAAAGAGGGGAGTGGATTTAAATGCTGATGTAAGGTGCCAATAGAGAGGGAAGTGTTGAAGAGTCAAGAGAGAAGGGGGATAATTGATAGCTTTAGAAACAGTGCAGTAGATAATTTGGCAGCTGTAATTCCACAAGGCCCATGATTATCTGACCTCAGTAGTCTCAGGCAACTGGCAATAGGCAAAAGGATTTCACAGAACAGAGTTACACCCTGGCCTTGTGGTTTCTAGGCAGCTTTCAGCTGTATTCGAGCATGTTTAGTTCTTGTAGTACCTTAATGAATAGAATACTAAAAATGCTGAAAATAACAGCATCTTGACATTTGCTACGTAGGCCCCTAAAATTCTGTCCTCAAAAGACAAATGGTTTGGTCCCAACAGACAGCAACTGCAAAACAAGACAGTCTAGCTTTCTAGCAAGAACAACAGGATCTTGCTTTTTGGTGGCTAGTAACAGAAACCTAATATGAAATATGATCTTAATGAAAAAAATAATTATTGGAAAGACACTGGCATCTTAAGACAAGGATGCCAGCTCAGCTGGGTCTCTGGAATGGAAGTGGAGTCTGGAGCACCTTAAAGAACCCAGAAAATCCTCTTTTGGAGTGTCTCTTGTCTCAGCACCTCTCTCTGAATCTGCCTCAGCTTTACTCTTTTTTTTTTGCAGTTTTTGGCTGGGGCTGGGTTTGAACCTGCCACCTCTGGCATATGGGGCTGGCGCCCTACTCCTTTGAGCCACAGGCGCCACCCAATCTCAGCTTTACTCTTTTTTTTTTTTTTTTTTTGGACAGAGCCTCAAGCTGTCACCCTGGATAGAGTGCCGTAGCATCACAGCTCACAGCAACCTCCAATTCCTGGGCTCAAGTGAGTCTCTTGCCTCCGCCTCCCAAGTAGCTGGGACTACAGACTCCCGCCACAACACCCGGCCATTTTTTTTTTTGGTTGCAGCCATCGTTGCTTGGCGGGCCCGGGCTGGATTTGAACCCGCCAGCTCAGGTGTACGTGGCTGGCGCCTTAGCTCATTGAGCCACAGGCGCCTATCCCTCAGCTTTACTCTTGCGTGACTTTCTCTGTGTCCTAGTCCACATGGCAGGAAAAGGCTACTACCCACTTATTCTGTCAATCGCAATTACAAATTTACCAGTTAATAAATAGATTTCAATCTTGGTTGAGGTGCCCACTTCAAACTACTCAGAGAGGCAACAGTGTGAAGAGTAGTAATAAGGCAGCTCCCACTGCAACCAATCAGTAAATAAAGGACGAATGTGCAATTCACAAAAACACAGTACCAGTGAAGCAGTTCCACAAGCATCTGTTGCAGCTGAGCTGTTTGTCACTCTATCCCAACCACCCAGCCCAGTACTTGATGCTTAATAAATATTTGTCTAAAGAATAAATACTTAGTATTGATATAAAGATTTTTTTAATTGTGGAAGGGAATTTAGATATCAGGTCAAGGAATTTGCTCAAATGGGAGGAGCCAGAAAGGAAGGCAGCAGAGATGGATATATGCAGATAGGTTCTCAGGTGAAAGGATACAAAGTTCATTCTAGAGCAACAGTTCTCAACCTGTGGGTCACAACCCCTTTGTAACAATGCAAATACATCCTGGATATCAGATATTTACATTACGATTCATAACAGTAGCAAAATTACAGTTATGAAGCAGCAATGAAAATAATTTTATGGTTGGGGTCACCATAACATTAGGAACTGTATTAAAGGGACATTGCAGCATCAGGAAGGTTGAGAACCACTGTCCTAGAGGATATCAAGACCCTCTAGAACGGTGGTTCTCAACCTTCCTAATGCCGCAACCCTTTAATACAGTTCCTCATGTTGTGGTGACCCCCAACCATAAAATTATTTGAGTTGCTACTTCATAACTGTAATTTTGCTACTGTTATGAATCGTAATGTAAACATCTGATATGCAGGATGTATTTCTTTGGTTGCAACCCACAGGTTGAGAAACGCTGCTAGGAAGTAGGCATCAAGGGGAGGAAAAGAAGGAGGGTAGGGTGTTTAAGGAGAATGGCAAATGTCCAGAAAAGTCACAGAGAGGATTGAGAGAGGTAACTATATATGGACCCGGCTGAAATTAGTAAAAATACATTTGTGATTTTTCTCCATCTGATACTCATTAGGCAACGCATGGTAAGAAGAGAGAAAGTAGAAATCTAGGGATTTATAGGAATGGGTGGAGAAGTAAAAACACAAGGATTGAGATACTCAAGAGTGCTGAAAAGTGAATTGTTGCAATGACACATCATGTGGTTTAGGTTAGATGCAGAAGGAAGTAAATACAGAATGGGGAGAATGACTGGGAGAAAATGAAGGTATGCAGGAATTAGAGTGCTCAAGAAGATCAAACCAACAACTACAGAATGGGAAAAAATATGTGCTTGCTGTACATACAGGCCTGCTAACCAGAATCTACAAAGAACTTAAGCAAACCAGCAAGAAAAAAAATTAAACATCCCCATTTAAAAAGTGTCCAAAAGACATGAACAGAAACTTTTCAAATGAAGATAGTCTAATGGCCAACAAATATGTGAAAAAATACTCGACCTCTCTAACCATCAGGGAAATTCAACCAAAACCACTGTGAGAGGCTTGGCGCCTGTGGCTCAACAGGCTAAGGCGCCAGCCACATACACCTGAGCTGGCAGGTTCGAATCCAGCCCGGGCCCACCAAACAACAATGACGGCTGCAACCAAAAAATGGCTGGGCGTTGTGGTGGGTGCCTGTAGTCCCAGCCACTTGGGAGGCGGAGGCAGGAGACTTGCTTGAGCCCAGGAATTGGAGGTTGCTGTGAGCTGTGATGCTACAGCACTCTATCCAGGGTGACAGCTTGAGGGTCTTAAAAAAAACACTGTGAGATACCATCTAACACCAGTGAGAATGGCTCATGTCAAAAAATCACAAAGCAACAGATGCCGACATGGATGCAGACAGAAAGACTCATTCACTGCTGGTAGGACTGCAAACTATGGAAAGTAGTATGGAGATACTGTAAAGAACTAAAAGTAGACTTACCTTTTGATCTAGCAACCCCACTACTTGGTATTAACCCAAAGAAAAAAAAGACATTATATGAAAAAGACACTTGCACTTAAATTTTTACAGTAGCATGATTCACAGTTGCAAAGACATGGGAACCACTCAAGAGACCATCAATACATGAATGGATTAATAAATTAGGATAGATGTATGCCATAGAATACGATTCAGCCATTAAAAAGATGGTGATCTAGTATCTTTGGAACAACCTGTATGGAATTGAAGACCAATTCTTCTAAGGGAAGTATCACAAGACTGAAAACAACAAACACTACACGTACTCAATACGGAATTGGAGCTAGTTGATCAACACTTATGTACATACATAAAGAAGCATAACTCAAAGAAAATTAAGCAGGTGGGATGGGAGAGGAGGGAAGGGTAAATTCACACCTAACTGGTGCAACGCACATATTTTGGGTGAAAGACATAACTCTGACTTTAAAGGTACAAAAAGCAAATTCTGTGACCAAAATGTGTGTATATTGTAATATTCTGAATTTTTTAAAAAATTATCCCACAAGTAAAAAATAAACAAAAAATCTAAGGGTAGGTGTACTGTGTACAAGTACAAAGCAGAAACATAAAGATAGAAAGCTGAGGGCGGCATCTGTGGCTCATCGAGTAGGGCACCAGCCCCATATACCGAAGATGGCGGGTTCAAACCCGGCGTCGGCCAAACTGCAAAAACAGAAAAATAGCCAGGTGTTGTGGGGGGCGCCTGTAGTCCCAGCTACTCGTGAGGCTGAGGCAAGAGAATCGCCTAAGCCCAGGAGTTGGAGGTTGCCGTGAGCTGTGTGACGCCACAGCACTCTACCGAGGGTGATAGAGTGAGACTCTGTCTCTACAAAAAAAAGAAAGTTGAGGATTTCAGCTGGGTGTGGTGGCTCACACCTATAATCCTAGTACTCTGGGAGGCCCAAGTAGGTGGATTGCTTGAGCTCAGGAGTTTGAGACCAACCTGAGCAAGAGGGAGACCCTATCTCTACTAAAAATAGAAAAACAAAGCCAGGTTGTGGCAGGCACATGTAGTCCCAACTACTCAGGAGGCTGAGGCAAGAGGATCTCTTGAGACCAAGAGTTTGAGGTTGCTGTGAGCTATGATGCTACAGCACTCTACCTAGAGCAACAGAGTGAGACTCAAAATAAATAAGTAAATAACTAAAGATTTGATCCTGGAGAATAGTCAAGGAACCCAGGAAACTTTTGGGTAACAGTGTCTGGTACATCACTTTTTATGTTTTGGGAATGTTAGGGGCTTCCTTATTGCTGTTCTGGACTCACCTCTATCCAGTAACCTGTCACTGAGCTTGTAACATACACTTGTGTGTATGCACACACACCAAGGTGCTTTCCACAAAGAGTTTGATGTGGCCCCAAAAAGAGAGTACCAGAGGACAACCAGACTCCTTATTCCAAGCTATGACTCCCTCTCCCCTCCACAATCTGCTCTCCAACACTAGGGAACTGAACTATGCAACATAAAAACCTCAAGAATCATATTTATTCCTTTGGCTTATGCCCTATACAAGGGCTACCTGTATTTTGTCCCTTTCTCTTAGCCCTCCAGTGCCATCCTGAGCTGAGAAACTCCCACGAAGGCACCCTCAACTTTACCACTAATTGGGAAATGGAAAAGAGAGCTACATCGCTGAGAATGCTCTTCTAGGCTGGCCCTTTTTCTGCTCTGCATGTTACCAGCAATCTCCTCCAGGCGTTAAAGGCAGTGGCAAGAGAGAGGGAAGAGATGGGGGCAGGGCAGCTAGAAGATGAGTCATCCACAGGTCAATGAAGTCATCCAGGATGGAAAGACATGAAGCAGGGGAGAGAAAGAGTGAAAGCCACTTCTCTTTAAGATAACTGAGGAGGGTGACATCTGTGGCTCAGTGGATAGGGTGCCGGCCCCATATACCAATATGGTGGGTTCGAACCCAACCCTGACCAAACTGCAACAAAAAAATAGCCAGGCGTTGTGGTGGGTACCTGCAGTCCCAGCTACTCAGAAGGCGGAGGCAAGAGAATTGCCTAAGCCCAGGAGTTGGAGGTTGCTGTCAGCTGTGATGCCACAGCACTCTACCGAAGGTGATAAAAAAGACTGTCTCTAAAAAAAAAAGATATCTGAGGAGTGACTCAGAAGTCAGGCATGAAATGACAAAAAAAGACACTGCCAGGTAATATTGTCTGAATGTGTGGCTCCCCAAATGTATATGTTGAAACCTGGCACTAACAAGTATTAGGAAGTGGGGCTTTGGGCAGGTGACTAGATCATGGGATTAGTGCTCTTATAAAGCGGCTCCAAAGAGCTGTCCCCTTCCAATGTGTGAGGACACAGGAGAAGTCGCTATCTGTGGGAAAGCAGACCTTTACAAGACACAAAATCTGCCAGTATCTACCTTCATCTTGGACTTCCCATCCTCCAGAGCTATGAGAAATAAATATCTGTTGTTTGTAAGCCACCCAGTTTGTGGTATTTTGTTATAGAAGGCTGAACGAAAACAACACAGTTCTCAAAATCAAATAGAATTCTTTTTCTGGCAGGGGTTGGTTGATTCATTTGTTTATTTTTGTTGTTCTTTTGCCTAAGAATGTGAGATGGTGGAGATATGGGAAGGGGGCGCCCAGGTGAATACTGTTACCTACCACCTCCTGGTCACTTGAGATCAAATGAGGTTGGCAGGAGAAGTGACCCCAGGAGTGAGTAAGATTTCAAATAAAGCTCGAGATAGAGAGACTGCCTGTGTGGAGACTGGGGAAATGGGGGTCTGTTTACAATCCAGTCGGACTTCCAGGAGGGACAGAGGAAATGGCTGGGAAGGAGGCTCAGCACTGAGAGCTTGCATCAGCAGGGAGGAAATGCAGAACATTACAAAAGGATTCGGCAGGGCAATGACCACTAGGTTGTGGGGCCCTGACCAGGTGGGAACACTGAGCCAACGTGTTGCATTGAGGACTCTGGATGAAGAGCCCAGCCCAGCCTAACACAGCCTCTGGTGTCCAGTGATAGGTGGAGGCTCTAGGGGCAGATGAGGACCAGTCAGTCTGTTGGCTCTTTACACTAGGGCTGGACATTCCCCTAGACACACCCTCAGAGGGACAGCCACAAACTGCAGAATGAATAGTGACCCCAAGGCAGATAAAGGAGTGATTTCTCGCCCAGGAGCTCAACGTGCTTCAGAGGGAAGACCTCCCCGCAACTTAGCCCAAATATCCCAAACATAGACTCACCCAGGGACTATGTTGCAAACACACACAGATTCCTCGGCCTCATCCAGACATTTTCATTTAGAAATTCCCAGAGAAAAGATCCAGGAATCTGTATTTTGAGAATTTACATGTTAGCTTCAGAATTTCTATATAGGAGGTACTTAAACATAATTGGATGACAGAAATAAGTAAAATACACTGTTGTGGAGTTTTTTTGTTTTTTTTTTTTTGGTATGGTGACTCAAAAGATAATCAGCATTATAGATTTTCATATTCTTAAATCCAAATTTATCTAATTATACTAAAATAACAATATGTTAACTTATGATTTTCTATTTTTAACACTTCCTCTGTTTCCACTCTCCTCTTCTTGTCATTATTTTAATTTGAAATCATACTTTGTTATCATGAGTGATTTAAAAAATCAGACTCTTTGATGTTGTATTTATCAAATTTCTAATATTAAAGAAATGCATGGTATGGAACACTTGGAAAATGCCCACAAATAGTTGAAAAAGGAAAATCATTTGTATTCTCTATTCCCACACCATTCTTAAAGTTCAGTATTATCTCCTTCCACTTTTATTTCTTTCCACAGAGTTTCTTTTTCTATATTTGCAGTCATAATATATGTGTGAATATGTATTCTTCTTTCTTAAACTTACTATTTTATTATAATTCTCTCCCATGTTACTATTCTTAAAAATATATCTAATAGCTTCAAATTAACATATTGAGTAGATAAATTATTATTGTCTGAACCGTACCTTTATTTTGGGAAGTCTGAAATTGTTCTTTTATTCCTCAACTATTTATCAACTTCCTACTAAGTGGGTTGTAGGGCCCAGAATGCAACCCCCATGAAAATTTGCCTACTTTGGTCACTACTGGTGATGGGGGAGAGTCTGGTAATAAATAAACATCAGGTGATAATAAATGGCATGAAAGCCAAACAGGGTGGCTGAGTGCAGTGGCTCATGCCTCTAATCCTAGTACTTTGGAAGGCTGGGATGGGAGGATCGCTTGAGTCCAGGAGTTCCAGACCAGCGTGGGCAGTATAGCAAGACCCTCTGGCTACAGACAATAAAATTAGCTGAGCCTAATTTATAGGTGATGTGGACCTATAGTCCTAGCTACTGGGGAGGCTTACAGGGGAGGATCACTTGCAGCCAGGCATTGAAGCCTGCAGTAAGCTGTGATCATACCACTGCACTCCAGCCTGGGTGACAGAATGAGATCCTGTCTCAATGAAAAGCAAAACAAAACAGATAAAAGGGGTTATAGGATGACAGGGTTGCTATTTAATGTAGTATGGTTAAATAAGGCAGCAATGAGTAGATTGGTTTATGATGCTTTTCAGTTTTTCAAATTATTTTGTCAAGATAGTTTAGTAGAGAGCAAAAATTACTAGGTCAAGAAATGTGAATATTTTTTCATATTCTTGATATATATTGCTAATTACATTCCCCAGAGTTGTACCAATTGTATTATTGGCTCTGAGGTGGGATCATTGAGTATTTACACTATTTTATTAACTTTACTTATTTGAACTTCTTATTGATTTGAAAGAACTTTTAAAGAGTAAAGAAATAAACTTTTATCATATGTTACAAATAACTAAACCAGATTCCTGACTGACTCTTAACTTCAGTAGTAATGTGTAAAACCATTGCATTGCATAACCACCAGTTGTCCTATACTCTTTGCTAAATAATTTTTCCTCTTACATTGGTTTCTGCAGTTGTATTGATCACGTATGAACATTTGAAGTATGCTATCATCTATTTTAAGGTTATCTATTTTGTTCATTTGTCTATTTTTGCATCAATATCACACTGCTCAAATAATTCAACTATAAGACTTTCTAATAGCAGGCGAGGCGAATTCCCCCTCATTATTCTTGCCTTTAAAGTGTGTATATGAATGCATATGAGTATGTTATTATTTATGGTTTATTCTTCTAAATAAATTTCATACTAATTTGATCAATATTCATCCCAGTATTTTGGATGCTATTAGGAATGGGATTTCCTTTTTCATCATGTTTTTAACACATTGTTTCTATACTACAGACTAGCTATTGATTTTTATATGTTTATTTCATCCTACTGTTTCATTGAACTCTTTTTCATCAATTCGAATAGCTTTTTAATGGAATCCTTTTGGTTTTATAGATATACGATTCATTTTCTCTTATATTTCTCACAGGATTTACTATTTTTTAATAATATGTTACTTGATATTTTAGAATTTATTAATATTATGTTTTTATTTTGAAATGCACTTATCAAAATAAAATTACTTTTTTTGATGAATGGCTTTTAACTCTGTGTTTATTTGTGCCCAATATAACTTTGCTTTCCTTTTATTTTTAGAAGTTTTTCTTTTTCTTTTTTAAGCTACATATAGTGGACCTCTGTGGACATGCCTGTCATTCACTCCTCTTCCAAGCATGTGGTTACTACTGGAACTACCATATTGTAACCATGTCACCTGCATCTCCTGGTCATGGTTGATTGGACTTGATATGGACACCTGACCCAAGCTGGGCCAGTCACTGGATCCTAATCCACTCTCTATAGTTGACTAGCTCATGTATGGGCACATGACCTACGTGGATCCCATAAGACACAATTTGAAAAAAAAAAAGAGGCCAAGCACTGTGGTTCATGCCTGTAATCCTAGCACTCTGGGAGGCCGAAGTAGATGGATTAGTTGAGCTCAGGAGTTCAACAACAGCCTGAGCAAGAGCGGGACCTCATATCTATTAAAAACAGAAAAACTAGCTGGATGTCGTGGCAGGTGCCTGTAAAGTCTCAGTCCCTCTGGACTCAGAAGACCGAGACAAAAGGATCAGTTGAGCCCAGGAGTTTGAGGTTGCTATGAGCTATGTTGCCACGGCACTCTACCCAGGGTGACAGAGTGAGATTCTGCCTCAAAACCAACAAACAAAAAAGACACAATTTGACTTGGAGTACTGAGAGAGAGAGAGAGAGACCAGTAGTTTAAGATCTAAAATGGCAAAACCAGGAACTGTTGGAGACCGCATTTTTCAACATGTGAAAGAAACTAGTACCCAGCAACAGAGGATGAAGTTGACACCCTGGATGTCAGCGTCAATGAATGACACAATATTTGAATGTCATTAACCTCTCAGTTTCAGGGGTTCCTGAGGTTTAGCTCATCTCTGCACTTCTCTGCACCGCTAGTTATTCAACTATACTTTGGATTTGGATTTTGTGAAATGACTCAGTCCAATAAATCCTCCCTTTTTTTTGTAATCAGCTCAGATTTACCCTGGAGACAGGAATGCCAGAGAAGTGATTTTCTAATTCCTAGAGGAGATAAACAATTTTTTTTTACATTACGCTGCTCAGCTCAGTTCAGCAAGGAGTTAAGAGAGGGAAGAACACAATACATAGGTTCAAGTTATCTTGGTCCCATCCTCCTCAATTCTTACCTAGATAATGCAGATCACATTTTTCCCACTGGATCAAAGTCCTGAGTAGTCCTGGTCACGATGTGACCTCTTTTCCCAAGCACATATAGGAGCGGCAGAAGATTAGTTTCATGGCATCATGAAGTGAGGGGCAAAGAGGCCAGACGGACAGCCTTTGACAGTAGCACCCTTCCTTTCTAAAGTGGACCCTGTGGTGCTGCTGTCTTCGGGGCTGTCAGCCACACCTTTTGCCACTGATAGCAGTTAAAGAAGAAAAGAGATCACTTCAGGAAACTGACTTTCCAAAAGGAGCATTCATTCTGTCACCTCCCAGCACTCTCAGAGAATAGATGGTCAAAGTCAGAATCTCCGAGAATATGACACCAAGGGTGCTGATTCCAGATGAAGACCGTATCAAAGATTGTCACATTTCCCTGACAGCCCTGCTGCCAAGCATGTCAAGATCTGAACACCTGCTTCCAGGACACGGATTTACCATTGTGGATGATGGTTTCTAGTCTCTTACTGGCAGCTCAGAAATCAAATTACTTTGCTGAGTGCCAGAGGCCCTAGCTTACTGACTGAGCCACTAAATCAGACTAATTGAGGTAACAAATATGCCTGAATAGTGCTTCCTTGAGAAAATGCAACCTTCAGAAGGCATGACATTTACTTCTGACTTGGCCAGACATATTGACAACTAGGCATTTCTGTGACTGCTTTTGATTTATATTAATTGAAAGAAAGATGGAATGAATTTTAAGAATTCAAATGTGCCTTTGCCCTAAATACTAACAGAAACACCAAATGGAAATTTGCAACTAGAATACAAGTCTAGCTCAAGTCAGTAACAACTGAGAGCTTTCATTGTCTGACAGCAGCTTTCAGACCCGTGTGAAATGATTGGAGGGGTTTGGTGCAGTTCATAACAAAGTGTCAATGTCACAAATGCCTTCTAGAAATTATTACAGTTGTCTGGCTACTGTGCTGGCAGTCTTAGCAGGACAAGTAAGAAGTGTAATGTTACCAACAGCATAAATTCCTTTCTTAGTCCTAGTATGTGGGGCTCTGAAGATGGAAATGAGGTGAGGACAAGTAACTTTTACCATTTCTGCCAACTTGACAAATATTTTCTAAATTTTCCATTACACTATTTTAATCACAATGAAACAAATATTAAGGGGGGGATAAGAAGATGCCTCCAATAATTGGATTATAAAGTTGACAGCAAGAAGAGAACCTTCCAATATAATGTGATGTGACACAACGGCAAACAAATCCCCCTGAAGCATGTAATGGCACAGAGAGGGGAAGCATTTTCCTGAAGATTGCCAGGCACCATGCTGAGATGCTAAACAGGTTGATATTTTAATCAATGCCTTAAAATAAGGACCCTAAAATAAGCTCAAAAGATATCAAGATTTTATTTTTAATGAATTATTCATAGGCCAAATCACAAATTAAAAATAACATTATTGTACAATCCTTCTTTTGCCAACACAAAAGTCTGAAAGAAAGAGTAACCATGCTAAGTACAGTCCTTCAGCTATACCTCAGAAGAATTGGACTTTTTCCTTTATTCCTGGCTTTATTTCTCATTCACTAATTTGCTTCCATAGATTATCCAAAATCTCTGTGTCTATGTGTGTCAGATTACAGATATACTTCATGAATTAGGAAAAATAAGGCCGGCTTAATCAACATAGGAAGCAGCCCATTAACCGCATAATTCATCTTTCTTCTTCTGACTTTGATACCAAAAGATATATGAGAGGACATGATTATCTTCTAGGAGGCCAGCCCTGAATATCCTCAGCTTCCTTGATTAGCTATTATAGACTATTTTCGCATTTTCCTATTCCCTGAGAGAGTAATTCTCCTAAAGCGTAGCTTCTAAGAAGCAGCACAGTTGGATTATAAAGGAACGACACTGTAATTGGAGCCAGGAGACCAAAGCTCGGCTTCCAGCTCTACCCTAGTTGAGCTTATTTATTATGACTTCATTTATTTCCAGTACAGATGGACTCTGAGTGCCCCTGAGGCTCAAGAGTTGGCTCTACTGGGTTACAGATGAAGCTCAGCTACTGTTTCCCTTAAACCTTGAACCGGCTGAGTGGAACCTAGGGCACCTAGAGCCTCTAGGCCTCTTGGTCACAAACAAAGTTAATAGTTTGCTTGACTCTAATGTGATGTAAAAAATATTATTCGTTTTTATAAGATCCATGGTATCAAAAACACTTGAGTTGTCCAACATCGATTGGTATTTCCCCAGTCTGGAAATACAAGGCTGCAATAGGATCAAAGCTTTAAAAATGATGTGAGCACAGTGACAACTTGCCCCTCTTGGGTTTTCTGTCCTCTTCTTACTTTCCTCCTACCCATTTTTCTCACCACCATAGTAGAGATGATTCCAGTCACATGCCCGCCCACAATCCCACCAGTGACCATTGTGTATGGAGAAATATCTAAATGTCTACGAGGCTCGTCTTACTCTAGGCTGCACCTGCTTCTCAGCCTCATGTCCTATTACTGCCGCAGAGTCCCTGGCAGCGTTCTCACATGACTTCTTGCTCCTTAGATACCTTGTCTTTTTCATGCCTCTGTGCCTTTGCTCAAGCTGTGCCCTCTGATTAGAATGCATCTGCCTGGTAAATTCCAATCCCACTTTATATTTCCATTCTTCCAGGAAGTTTTTCCCTGCCCAGAACCCCATGCTCCCACAGTCCCACCCATAGACAGTGAACTGCTCCCTCCTTTTTGGTTACCATCCACCTTGCACACAATGTGATGATTTTACTTATTGTTGTATTCTAATTTGCGGGTCTGACTCCCCCTCTAGGGCAGGACCATGCCTTATTTGTCTCAGTGACTCTGAGGGCTGGCGCTGTAGGAACTGGGGTAGTGTCTGTTGGGCAGATGACCACACCGACAGATGGTTGAATGGATGGGTGCGTTCAAGTTAATGTGGTCTTGTTCACCAAATCTCAAAACTGGTATTTGAGCTTTAGGAATGAAAAGAAGTACAATTTCACAAAATGAACACTTGTTTGGCAGTTGGCACATCAAAATTTATTCTTTCTTATTAATCTCTTTCTCCAAGAACATCATGAACACATACCAGTGAGGTGTGCTGAAGTTGGCACAAGACTTGAGCCTTCTCAGACTTTGTTTTGTAAGATAAGTCCAGCCACCTACTGTACAAGGGGTCCTCTTGGGAACAGCATTATTTCATGGGTGGCTGGTTGTAACTATATGGAGATTAAAATTTATCCGCAAAGCCAAAGGACTGCCTTCATCTAATCTCTGGAAGCATTCATATAAATTAGTAAGAGCTCTCCCTTATTTTTACTTCTGAACCCAGAGTTTGGCTAAGTTGAGTAAATGAGGGAGAATCAGATGGCTGAGTTTCCTTACAAATTCAAAGCATCATCTCTGGATAGAATAATGGAATTTAATTTAAGTATTTATATATTTTTAAATGATTGCCCCCAAATAAAAGTGATTGCTACATAGAAGAAAAATATCAGAACAAAACAGAATCCCCAAGCTGAGCCAGCCTTATCTTCCTACTTCATTCTTTTCTTTTCTTTTTTTTTAAATAAGTGAACAGTTTATTAAGAATTAAACAAAGGTATGATGTGATACAGTACAAGCAAGACACTCAAGATAGGTATAATAATACTACTCTCACAAAAACTTAAATTTCACCTCAAAAACAATCATAAGACAAAAGAGAAAACAATTTCACTGTTATAAAATAAGATATTTCATGCAAAGTATTAACTCTGTCCCCCCAAAGCCCAACCTCCCAACAAACAAAAAACTATCTGGGAATACTGTATGCTAACATATTAACCACAGTATAATCATTCTTTCTTCATTCATTCTTCATTCTTTTCTTTCCAGTCCTGGGATACAAGAACTATGGTGATTATACTAGTCTTTTTCTTTTTTTTTTTTTTAGACAGAGCCTCCAGCTGTCACCCTGGATAGAGTGCCGTGGCATCACAGCTCACAACAACCTCCAATTCCTGGGCTCAAGCCAGTCTCTTGCCTCTGCCTTCCAAGTAGCTGGGACTACAGGCGCCTGGCACAACGCCCGGCCATTTTTTGGTTGCAGCTGTCATTGTTGTTTGGCGGGCCCGGGCTGGATTCGAACCCACCAGCTCAGGTGTACGTGGCTGGCGCCTTAGCCCGTTGAGCCACAGGCGCTGAGCCAATATACTAGTCTTTTTCTATTGCCATTCTTCTCATCTAAATCAGAGGCACAAAATCATAACAATGCAGTGGGCTAGTGAAATAGGACTTTCCACCAGCAAGTATAAGGAAGCTGGGCTGGGAACGGCGGCTCATGCCTGTAAGTCTAGCAGTTTGAGAGGCCCAGGCAGGTGGATTGAGAACAGCCTGAGTAAGAGTGAGACCTCATATCTATTAAAAATAGAAAAACAAGGTGGACATTGTGGCAGGTGCCTGTAGCCTCAGTTACTCGGCAGGCTGAGGCAAGAGGATTGGTTAACCCCAGAAGTTTGAGATTGCTGTGAGATGTGACACCATGACGCTCTACAGAGAGTGACAGAGTAAGACTGTCTCAAAAAAAAAAGGAGGAGTCCTTGGTGCTATAGCTCTTGTCAATTCAGCCTTTGCAATGTCATGTTTTGGGAAATATGGGGCTCTTCTAAGCCTATGGGGTTCCTGCTTTCAGGAGGTATTTTTTAACTGCATAAGTGAAGGAGTGTCTTTTTGAGTTTGGACTTCCTAACCTTGAGAAAGAGTTGACGTGCTTCTTTACTGGGTGTGAAATGAGCAGATGGTGTTGTTTCACTCCAATTTGTTTTGCATGGACTGAGGAGAAGGCTGTGGGGGAAGGGATAAATGTATTCCATTCCTGACTGCTAAACACAACTTACTGGCACAGAAAAGCCACTTCACTAACGTTAGATCATCTACTTCTTAATAAGGACTGGAGCTTCACTGATTCCACTTCAAGCTAGACATTACTATCACCATATTTTTCTCTTTGCCCAGAAGGGATTATATTTTCATTATAGCACAAAGCAACATATTTGGACAGTTTGCTCCAGTCGATAATTAAAGGAGTCTACCATGGGCCCTTTGAAGTAATAAGAGTCACCCAATATACACACTTTCTTTTAATATCAGCTGCCCCTCTCCGGACATGTTCACTTCATTTTCAGCTCTACATTCAGCTCACAAACACCTGACTCCACATGCCAAAGATGTCCCCAGGGTACCAAGATAAGAGCCTGATTACTCTCGGGAAAAGTTGCTAAGTTCCAGTGATCACCCAGCTAGTTATCTATCTAAATTGATAAGAGACATTTGGACCAGAAAAATGGTTTTGAGATTTTCACCTTGTGCTAAGGAACATTTGGATCTTCTACCACGTGAGCAGATGGAAACCCTCATCTGATCTCATCCAAGGAAGGGGACTCCAGGGGACGTGGGGGCTCTTTGCTCTGCCAGTGGTTGCCACCTGTGTGCTGTTTCTACCTCACACCACCTCAGTGCAGCTATGGCACCTCCTTACGTCCCACCTGTTCATCCACTGGCACGAAAGCATCAGTAATTAAAATCAATTTAGTTGAAGATTTCATTGGGGAGAGGTGAGGAACGGAGGATCCGTGCCACATGGAAACGCCCTCAGACAGCATCATCTGCATGAGACGGTGTCTCTCTCTAGCGATTCTCTTCTCTGTTCCATCCATACTGCTCAAAATTCAGCTCATCCCCCACATTCACATAGTCCTCTCAGTAAAAGCTTTTCATTTATCGGACATGCTGTCCTTGTTAGAAGGCAAACTAATAACTGTGATGTAAGCTCAGCCTCAGAGGTCTCACCCCAACCCACGAGGCATTGAATAGCATCCAATATTCTCCCCAGCGGGCAATGCTGTCTTCTTCACTTCCTTGTACCAGCTCTGGCCTGGTCTCCAGAATTCACTGAGGCTTCTTCCTTCTTTGCTTATTTAACCTGCTGGCTCCTGGTTGTCTCCTGTTTCTTTGACCTCTTTTTTCTCCTATCTCTAGCAACCAGGCTCACCTGGCCCTTCCTCAGCCAGGCTCAGCCATCTCCCCCAGACAAGGACCTGTGCACTGCTGACCACTTGAGGGGAGAGACCCTGCTCCTCTCTCCTGCCCACAGCACCTCCTGAGGCTGTTGAGTCAGGTAACACCAGACTGCTGTCCTTAAACAGGATTCTAAAATAGCATGTAAAAGATTTGCAAACATGTTCGTCTTCCACTATACCTTTAACTTTTAGGGACAGGCCACTAGTGGCCTCAGAGACTGACCGCAAGTAGAAGATGAAAGGTCACAGGCTGGCTCTGGAAATTCTCCTGGTTTGGGCCCTGTCAATTCCTTGCTATATTTACCACTGGTGACCTACCAACTTACGAGTTTGACAGCTGTCCGCTTGAACTTGGCTCTGCCTTTGGAACGCTGTTCTTTAGAATTAGGGCTTTACTTCTGAACTTGGCTGTCAGGGTTGATGATGTTCTGAGGCTCCCCCTTTTTAACTGTGGTAGCTTTGCCTTACCACAAGTATGGGGTGGCCCTTACTTGGGATCTGCTTGGTGGGCACCTCCTACCTCACCCAGTCACTAAAGTGGCATAAAACAAATTTAACGTTTCAAGGAAAACTTATAGGGGTATAAGGAAAGGGTTTCAAGGAAAACTTATAGGGGTATAAACTTATAGGGTGGCCAGGTATCTGGTATTAAGCCAGAAAAGCCGGTATTTTAACTTACTGGTAAGTTTAAAAAAATTTTTTTAAGGAAGAACATCTTTCTGAATAGCTAGCTATTAAAAGATAAAAGAACTGTTTCTAAAATATTATATATATATATATATATACAAATGATGAATATAAAACATTTGAAATAGAATAGACAGGTAAATTATTTAAATCAGTTTTTATATCACCCCATATTTCCCCCAACCCCTGTGCATGTCTGGTACCTAAACTATTATTGCTGAATACTGAACCCCTTTCTTTTTTGATTTTCAAATGTCTGATTTTCAGCAGAATACAAAATGTGGTCTCCCTGCAATTTGTCTCCCAATCTTAAAAATACAAATGGGTTTCAAAGCATATTTAAGCATGATTTTCATTCCTTTTCACTTAATAATGCATTTTAAAAGTACTACTTGATATTTGAAAGAACATTGTGAATTCTTTTAATAAATTCCTTGGTTTTGAACTAAGAAATATTTTTGCCAAAAAAAGCTGGAACCTACAAAGCTTTGGGACTCTATTAAACTGTACTAATTTTTCATTTTTTGAAAGCTTGCCAGAATGTTGTCTTCTCTAGTTGATAATTTTTCCTTTTTTTTTTCTCTCACCTACCAGTTGAACAAAAGTTAAAAGGTCACATCTTTCTCATCCCATCACCAAAGTAAACATTTCTCCAATTACCCACAAAGGGCAAATGTTTCCAAAGAATTATTTATTGTTTATTAGCAAAAGTTAAAGGCCATAAGAGAAGGCTCTGTATCACACATATGAATGCTTGGCAGGAACTTTCAAGCATCCCTCCCCCAAAATCATGCCACATTCACTATATTTCTAAGAATTTGTTAACCAAATGCCTGCTAACGTGTATCTCTATAATCACTATAGAGATACCTTATAGTATAGTGGATCTGAAGAATTGCTTCTTCTGAGTATCACCTTCGCAACTCATATATTTCACAAATGTTTATTGCCTGGCACTGTTAAAGACACTGGAAATAAAGCAGTAAACAAAAGACAAAAATCTCTGTACTTTACAGCTGTGAGAAGAAACTCTCAGTTTCTTTAGCAGTTCCAGCTTATTAGAAGTAAATATGGTACATAGATGATGACTAAATGCTAAAGAAATCTAGGCTTTTGCAGTCAGTTTGTAAATTCTTTCCATACAGAACCCTTTGGAAGGAAGAGCTAAGAGTTATCCATCTCCAAACTACTCCTCTGCCCAGACCCCTGTTTGTTACACTTAATATATTGTTTTAACCATAGATGGTTCATTTCTGGACAAAGAGCCTCTGGGTTCCTGGAATTATTTCCTTATATACATGACCAACAACTTTTCAAGTTTACCTGATTGCCCCCATGCAAAAACCATTCTTTAAGCTTCTTTGGGAGAAGCAAAAGTCATTTTCAGAATGGACATTTAACTACATTAAGTAAGGAAATATCCTGCCATTGCTACACCTAGGTTGGCTGTACAAGCACAAGGCTGTGGAATGGCACAGATTACGGAAGAAATTCTTCCTACCTCCTTCTCTCTACCCCCAATTTATTTCTTCCATCCAGACGCTTCACTGCAGGAAACAAATTCATCGTGGGACTGGTTATTACTCTGTACCGGATTGCCTTCTCTAGGTATAATTTTTCAAATATGCAGACATCTCCTGGACGATTACCATACTCCACTAACAGTCACTGCATCTGAAAGATTGAAGGGAACTAACATTTAAACAGTTCCAATTGCATGGTAGGCACTTTACATGTCACACTGGCTAATTCTGACAATGATCTCTAAGAGATCGTCTTATGGATGAGCAATCTGGGGTTCAGAGAGGTTAAATGACAACCCCCCAGATCATAACCCTTTGGCTCTGGAGCCAATCATCAAATGTGAGTTTTCTCTCCATTAGTCTGAATTCATTTTTCTAATTCCTCTTTCCTTGGTGGCACACAGAACCTAAGGATAGCCTCAAGAGTGATGACTGCCTGGCAAGAGGGTTGGAAGAGAGGGGAAAGAACAGAGAAATGAAATGACAGAAAAAAGGAAACATTTTGCTGACTTTTCGGTTTTCTCTGAGGTCAGATCCAGCACAGAGTTACATTCTTACTGCTTTGATAAAATTCCTGATTCTCAGAAATACTGACTTGGCAAGACCTTAGAGGTCATGTAGCCCAACCCACCATTAAAAGCTTTATGCAGTCATCAACTCGCTTTATTACTGCTGGTGATCTGGGAAGTAGTGTCTCTGCCTTGGCAAGTGAGCTTATTTCTCTGAACCACCATTTTCCACTATCTCATTGCAGGCTTGTCTAGAGAGATTTGATTTTAAGTAATAAGAATTCTTCACAATATTTAGCTTTTCAAAACTGTCAAAATGCTTTCATTCATGTATATTATACCCTCTAAACTCTCATTTCTGTGATAAAGAGAAGCAGGGTTGCATTTTATGGTGGAAAAAAAGCAGGCACCTAGACCAGTTAGATCTGGGTTCAAATTTCCACTTTACAATATACCAGCCATATGAACTTCGGTGGGCCATTGAACTTCTTTAAGCCTCCTTAGGAAAGCCACTTTTTTCTTGAAGTCTCCAAGTCCTCATCAGTAAAATGGGGACAATGATACGTCTCACATGCCACTAAACTAGGGAGTAAGAGAGGTCACATGTACCTAGCATGTCCGCCTCTGGCAGGTGCTCAGGGGTGGTTGCTTTTCTCTTTTTACGAAGGAGGAACTGAAAATAAGAGGTATCCCAAGATAAAACAGCCAGCGATTGGACTGGGCGAGGTGGCTCACGCCTGTAATCCTAGCATTCTGGGAAGCAGAGGTGAGAGGATCGCCTGAGCTCAAGAGTTCCAGACCAGCCTGAGCAAGAGTGAGACCCCTGTCTCTACTAAAAATAGAAAAACTAGCTGGGCATTGTGGTGGGCACCTGTAGTCCCAGCTACTCAGGAGGCTGAGACAAGAGGATCCATCGTTTGAGCCCAGAAATTTGAGGTTGCTGTGAGCTGGAACATCATAGCACTCTACCCAGGGTGACTGAGTAAGACTCTGTCTCAAAAAAAAAGAAAAAAAGCCAGTGAATGGTGAAGGGATACCAGCCCTTTTCACTGCCATTCTGGGCCCTTTGTACTACACTCTCCTGCCTGGACTGATTTTCTCTTCCTTCCCTACCTTACTTTTTACCTGGTTTCTTTGTAGTGCCAGCTCTTCACTCCTTTTCTGGACTCTAGCCTTCTGCTTCACCCTTGCCCTCCTGCTAATTTCCGTACATGTTGTCTCTTGCTAGTTTCCTGTGTGTTTATAAGCTTTTTGGAAGTTTAAGACAAATGGACAAGGTGCTTTCATCTGTGTCCCTCCAATGTGAAATCCGGTTCTCATATAGGAGACAGAGCAGCTGGGGTGGCATCCGGGCAGATGGGCTCTGACTCCCCCAGCTTCTGGTGCCCGGGTGCGACATGCTGCCGGCTGCCTTCTGGATTTTGATTACTGCTCCCACAGCCCTGCAGCCTCCCCAGCACTCCTCTAACAAACTCTGATTTAAACGGCTCTGCATTCAGCCTTTTGCATATCCTTGCAGCACACAGAACTGGTGCAGCCTATTGGGAGCCCCTCAAATGAATCACTGCCAAAGGAATTGGCATTTTTTGAAAGAGGTCATTCTTCCAAGGCTATGTAGAGATGCATGCATTCTTCTAAAACTATTTTTATTTAGACATTCAAAATGCATGGTCACAGTGTTGCCCAGGAGTGAAAAATAAATGTGTAGGCAAGCAGACTCACAACACAGTGTGCATGTACGGTACACGTAATTATGCAGAACATGTAATAAAAAGATACTTGTCACTCATTTCCTTTATCATAAATTCAAGTAGGACAATAGGAATATTACCCAACCAAGAGAACATACAGTGTCATAGATAGGAGAAAATTCTCAAGAGATCATCTTGTCAACCTACCTATCTACCTGTAAGCACAGGGAATGTCTAAATGAATCAGAATTAAGAGTTAGTGTTCTCTTATTGAAGGTCTCTATTCTGCCATGAAGCCAATTTACATATCTGAAATTGATTTCTTACCACCAAATGACAACCCCTTGGGAATTCCCACAAATAATTAGGATCATATTTGTTTTCCTTCCTTAGGCAGACTCTAGGGATACGATCTTAGAAAATTTGTCAAGAAACCCTGCGTCACCTCCCTAACTGTATTCCCTCTAGCTTTTCCTCTCCTCCCCCTGATGGGTGTTCAGGTACTCGCCCATGAAAGCCCAGCTCATGCAAGGCTGAGCACATGCCTAGTGCCCCTTGTCTATAGGACCACTGGTGATTTCCAAAGATCCTAGTTTTCTAGGAGAGTGAACAAAAGTAAACTTAGCCATTAGCAAGGGTTCTGCACTCCTGTGGGGCTCCCACTAGAGCTAGGACTCTCTTGGCCCAGCACAAACCAGCTTCACTCTTCCCCTTTGTCCCTCTCCTCCCCAAAACACTGGCCACTCCCTCAAGTGGCTAGAGTATAGAAGAGAAAAGACAAACTTCCCAAAGAGCAGTGGAGATGGTTCCCTTCGTCACACTGTGGTCAGGACAGCGTGCCCCTCCCAGCACCTCTCCCATTCCTCATGTTGGTCCCCACTCAGCTGAGCAAAGCAGGAACATCAATCAAATCAAAGAGAGGAAGCAGCCCTGCAGACCACACATGGGCCTTCTCTGCAGCCTGCCTGGCCATTTACCATGCTTTTAAACTTCTTTACACAGTTGCCAGAATTCATCTTTTATCTTCCCTGGATTCCCATCTCTCCAGAAAAATCCAAAGTGGCAGGAACTGAACCTTTGGGGACTAACAAAATATTGATATTTTTCTTAAAGAGTTTAAAAATATGTTTATTAACAACACTGCAGAAAAGAGGGAAAAAAACAAGTAGGAAAAAGTAGCCAGCTTAACCATTTTGTGAGTTGATTATAGAAAAAAGTCTAGCGGGAAAACCAATAGATGATATTCATACCTTAAGAATGGAAATCCACAGAGGGTGGGTAAATTCACACCTATCGGGTATGGTGCACACTGTATGCTTATAACCTTGACTCAATTTGTGAAAAAACAAAATATATAAACAAAACATGTGTACCCCCTAATTTTCTGAATTTTTTTTAAAGCACTGAAAAAAATAAATAAATAAAAAAGAATTGCAATCTACAATCCCAGGGGACAAGCCCTGTCCTCACAAGGAATTATTTGCCTTATGTTGGTAGAGGAATTCTACTCAAGGAATTCTCCCTGGGTCCCAGCCTCCCAGCTCCAACGCTCTGACACCCACTGTCCACGGGCTCCTGAACTTGACACTGGTACTTATTCCTAGTCTGTAGGTCTGTGTGGAGCCCCATTAACATCCTGGTGTTTCTCATCAACATGACTACACATTTTCATTCTTTTACCCTCTCTTCTTTCTCTCTTCTGTAAAATGTCTCATATTCCTTGTCAGTGCCTGAAATTTTGTCAGCTTCTTCCTGCCCCAGCCCAGCCCGGCCCCGCCCAGGTGCTCACACTGAGGCCCATTATTTGCATTCTTTGGTCTTGTCAGCAGGTGCTTCCTGAGTATTAATCTGGCTCCACAAGGTTTCAAGCAAGAAGTACTAAGGGTCATTAATGATGAGGGTTGATTGCCAGCCTAGTTAAGAACGTTGAGTCTTATGGTCAGTATCTCTTCAGCTGGACTCTGTCAAGATTCCAAAAAGACTATGAGTGACCTTAACTTTGTACCTAATGTCCCCCAAAGGGAGAACTGAACTTGTGTATATTAGTCTGCTAGGGTTGCAAAAACAAAATACCAAAGACTGGGTGGCTTAAACAACAGAAATTAATTTTCTTGCAGTTCTGGAAGTTGGAAGTTCAAGATCGAGGTGACTGTATGCATGGTTTCCTCTGAGGCCTCCCTCCTTGGCTTATAAGTGGCCACCTTCTTACATGGTATTTCCTCACCTGGTATTTCCTCTGTTTGTGTGTACCCCTGGTGTCTCTTGTGAGTGTCCAAATGTCCTCTTTTTATAAGGATACCAGTCAGATTGGAGTAGACCTCATTTTAATGCAGTCTCCTCTTTAAGGGTCCTGTCTCCAAGTATGGTAACATTTTGATGTTCTGGGAGTTAGGACTTCACATATGAATTTGGGAGGATGGGGGGACAACATGCATAGGTGGGTTTGCTATCTTCTGATATGAAGGACCCTTGGGAGATGGATTTCATGCCACACTATTTCAGAGGCAGGTGCATGTCCAGCTCCTAGGTGGCAGTTTGGGGCTTGGTATCAGAGTCTGGTGAAGCCATTTCTGGAGAGGACACTGAAATGGTTTCACTCAAAACAAGGCATAAGCAATAGCAACCAACACAGGAAAGAACCGGTTGGGGCCACTTTCCCTAAAAGGTAACTTTGGGTGTGGCAAGTATTCCTGGACTCCTGGAGCACAAGAGTTCCTGTGGCTGCCAGCAGCTGGCAGCACATCACGTGCTCCCTCCCTCCCTCCCCACCCAGGTCTCAGCCTCTGGGATCTGAAAGCAGGACTGTGTCCTCCCTGCCCAATCTCACCCGGTCCTGTCCCCGCGGGAAAATTGTTTCTTTTCTTCTCTTTTTTGAGACAAGAGTCCCACACTGTTGCCTGGACTAGAGTTCTGTGACATCAGCCTAGCTCACAGCAACCTCAAACTCTAGGGCTTGAGCAATCTTTTTGCCTCAGCCTCCCAGGTAGCTGGGACCACAGGTGCCTACCACAATGCCCAGCTAGTTTTCCTATTTTTAGTAAAGACAGGGTCTCACTCTTGCTCAGGCTGTTCTCAGGCTCTCAAGCAAGCCACCTGCCTTGACCTCCCAGAATGCTAGGATTACAGGAAGGGGCCATTGCACCTAGCCTCTTTCTTTCCTTTTTATTATTTTTATTTTTATTTTTGTCAGAGTCTCCCTCTGTGATCCTGGCTAGAGTACAGTGGCATCATCATAGCTCACTGCAACCTCAAAGTCCAGGGCTCAAGCAATCCTCCTGTCTCAGCCTCCTGAGTAGCTAGGGCTACTAGTGCACACCAGTACTCCTGGCTAATTTTTCTATCTTTTATAGAGACAGGGTATTACTCTTGCTCAGACTAGTCTTGAACTCCTGGCCTCAAGAGAAACTCCTGCCTCAGCCTTCCAAAGTGCTAGGCCCTTATCTGTATCATTGTCTCCCCTAGTTTGACCCTTCTGAGACATACACTCTCCTGCTCTGGCAAAATGGTAGCTCTCCTTACATTCTTTGTTACCGACTTCTAGCCTCTTCTTCCTAGTCCATTTAATTCTCTAGGACTCGGACTTCAGTTCAGCTCCCTCACTACTAGTTTCAGACCTCCTAGATCTTCAGCTCAGGCACCCCATGATGGGCTTCTAGGTCACACTTAACTCAAGCCCCAGTATCTCTCTGCCCTTCTGCCCCCTATCCCAAGGCAACCCCCAGTCTGATCTGTGTAGGTCATGGACACAAACATGCATACAACACCTTGAGCACAAAGGTGTGATGAGTTTAATCAGCACAGGAATTGGGCTCATCCTTTGGCTTTTTGAGAACACAGCGGTGGAGCTTATGACATAGCAGAAGACTTAAGACCCTACACACTTTGTGCTTCTCAGGGTAACTGAGAGTGATTTTTCTGTTTTTCTACCTGTACAAAGAGAGTCAGAAGTGAGTCATTTTCATATGAAGCTAAACGTGTGGACATAGATCATTTGTCTGGCCGTCTGCTCCCTTAGGCATGATAAGAGTCCATGCTGGGAGGCAGAAGATAGACTGACAAATGAGACTCTTTCCAGAAGCACCTGCAGACATGGGTCAGGTGGCTCAGCTATGCCTGGCTTGAGAAGCTTGAGTCAGAAAGACCTGGACTGCTGCCATGGTAACCTGTGTCTGGCCAGCAGCTGCTTCTCTCCTGGGGTCCTCTTAGGCTGTTCCCCTCCGGGTGTTCAGATGACCGACAAGCATACAGACTGCCTCTCGGGGGTGGAGAGCCAGGGAGCTCCCCCTTCCTCCACTTTCAAATAGAACCTTACTGCAGCCCCAGCCCCAGTCCTGGTTGCCTTCCTGCCTCAACTCAATGACTCCTGCTTGGCTCCTAATGTGTTTAAAGGAAAAATACAGACAAAACCCCCCAAAACCAAAAATAAATGAGTCAAGGCCCCTTTGCTATCCAGCCCTGAGTGGAGTGGTGTTGAGAGATGGAACCTGCTCTTACCTGTTGGGCAAAGGAGCCCAGTGTTCTCAAAGTCAATTTTTTGTGGGGAGCAACCAGGTTTACAGAATCCCGTTCACTATTAGAGGAAGGCGGCAGAGGTGTGCCCCAGAAAAATCTGGCCCCATAGCTTCTAATGCCCAGCAGACGGCATTAAGTTTGCCCTGTGGAACCCAGAGGCGGGGGGGATATTTAGCTATGTAGGTGGCCTTGGCTTTGAGAAAACCTGGAGAAACTATCTGATGACAAGCCCCAGGGTCTCCTTCCTATCAGGAGTTGTGGACCATGCTGTTAGGGTGACCCACGTCCTGGAGTGATATTTTCTTTGACATTGCAAAGCTACCACTACTTTATCACAAGCTTCTGAAGAAGTAGTTTTATCTGGTGTTCAATTTGATGTTCAAAAATTCCTTTGAGCTGTTTTATTCGGATAATGCTTTATTTGCCAGTCATTTTCTTTTGGGGAAATGCTTTGCTCTGTGATCCCGAGGAAAGCTACAAATCCTGGGGCCCTGCCCCTTCCACCACAACCCCATTGGAACCTCTTCACTCCCAGGCATTTGCAGCTAGTGTGGAACGCAGGGGTTAGAAGAAGTCAGATGGAGTGCGGCTTTCCAAAAAACCATCACGCTGAAGGAAGGCAGCACAGACGTTATCACCACCCTGTGCACCAGGTGAGAAAATGCAGACTCAGAAGGTTAAATATCATGTTCAAGGCCCCACACTAGTAAATGGCAGAGCCAGGACTTGAACCCGGGTCTGTGTGGCCCCCTCAGTCCCTGATTGTTCCATTCATAGAAATAGTCTCCATGTACAAAGTACTTACAGGGGGAAGCGGCTCTGCACCTTGCCCATTATGTTCAGTGAGCTAGATGCGGAGGCACATGTGAGATTCAGTTATTTCTCATTTATATGCACAGGCTTGTGGCGTTTCACCTCCCTACCTTGCTGCAATTCCCTGCATCAGCTCATCACTGTGTTCTGCACACCCCCTACCATTAGCCGCTGAAGGGTTTTCGGTCTTTTCGGAGGCACCGTTCTCAGGTGTCAGGGCTGCCCTCATCGTCACCTTTGTGAAACCAGCACGACCCTATGCAAGTCCTCTATTTTCCTAAATTTCTTTTCCCAGCAAATTACTGTGCCCCTTGGAGTCCTCCCCACCCCCCAACCCCGCTGCAGGCTGGAAGCCAGGGTGGCCCTGTAAGTACTGGAATTGTCCTTCCATTTTGTCATTAGACATTACGCTTCAACCAAATAAAGCAGGTCTGCTGAGGGCCCTGGAACCTCTTCAGAGACGGTTTATTTTCCTATGACCTGAGAGCTTCTTTCTTCCTGATGAATCAGCACTACGCTTTGCTCGCGATGCTCCAGCAGTAACAAGGTACAAAGACTGTCAAGCCCAAGCCCATAAATGACTCTAAATGCACCTATTATTTCACTGTTTTTCCAGCTGATTCCTCCTGAGCTCAATACTCTGTTCTAGGTGGTTGTAAGCATCAGTGTATCTTGCTGAGGGCTCACAAAAAAAGCATTTGATTTCTTAGGTGTACTGCATGCTTTGGGAAAACAAAACCAAACAAACAATTCATATTTTAAAATCATATTCTTTTCATAATCCTCACAGGGAAAACTTAAATGCAGTGTCAACCTCATCCAATTAGCCCAGAAGCGCATGTCGGGCTGTGTCTGTCAGGATAAACTCCAGAGGAAAAGACCTGTTCGACACGCCTCTCGTGGACTTGAAAAACACTTTCAGTTCTGTGTAGCCACCTGCCTTGATATGCTTAGAAGCTGTAGAAGGTGCCCTGTAATTTAACATAGTTTGAACACAATTATTTCCTCTTTGGGGACTACGGGTTGTGATCAGATGTCCTGGGTTCATTCATGCTGTCAATTCTCTGCTTCTGCTACAGATTCCATCGACTCTTCTTCCTTTCTTTTTTTTTAAGTGCCTGCCTTTTCTAGGCGCTGTGGGAGGGAGGCACAAGAAACGGCCAAATAGATCCCTTTCAAGAGCCTCTCAATACCAGTATAATGTAAGCAGATTGTATCACTGGTGGCTGGACCCTGAAGAGAATTTCAATTCTAGCAGAAACAGACGGAAATAGGCTTTTAAAATCTTTCCTTGCCGGATTCTAACCTGCTTGGGAGCTGGCTGCCCACTTTTGCTGGTCTCCTAGCAACCGAGCCCCTTCCTCCACAGGCACTGCTGCTGTCCACCGGCCGGCTTGGGAGAGTCA
This sequence comes from Perodicticus potto, assembly GCA_963574655.1. Taxonomy (NCBI): domain Eukaryota; kingdom Metazoa; phylum Chordata; class Mammalia; order Primates; family Lorisidae; genus Perodicticus; species Perodicticus potto. Next base: position 39,988 of record CAUYRH010143664.1, read on the forward strand.
GCCTCGCCCTGCCCTCCCTAGCACAGGGCAAGGATGTCACCGAGGGAACAGGAATAAGCACTTGCAGAAATTGCTAAATGGTCCGTAAATGCACGGTGAGGGTGACAATCCAAATGAGGGCACCTTTCACGCGTTTTGGGGGGATCTTGAGATTTACATTCATCCTTCTGCTTCCTTCCAATAATAGCTTGCATGCATGGAATGCTTTGTATTTTATAAAACACTTTTGCATCCATTACCTCATGCAATTCCCGTCAAGAGCCTTGAGAGACCTGTACAGTAGGAAAAGGATAGGGAAATTTTCTAGGTTCACTTTCAGACGCTTTTAAAGGGCCCAAGAAGAAATTCCAGGTCATTCAATTAGTAGTAGGTTTAAAAAAAAAGAAACTGAAGTGGGGAAATTCTTAACATCATCATCATGAGTAATTCCAGGTTCTGATCCGATAAATTTTGCCTTTGTGACTGGGAGTTTGTGTGGAGCCCAGGAAAGGCGATGTATTCTCTTTCTGCCTCCTGCACTATTATTCTCCTTGTTCCTTCCCCAGCAGCCGCTATTGGGATTAAAATTGATGGGAGCTCTTTGTTTGCTTATAGCAGCCGTATTCTGAGTTTTACCTGTAATATTCTTCCCTTCATGTGACAAGAGGAAACGCACAAGGGAGAAAAAGCTCTGTCTCTGTCTGCTCAGGTTGCCAGAATGCAATGCCATAGACTGGGTGGTTTGAACAATAGAAATTTATTTCTTGCATTTCTAGATGCTAAAAGTCCTCCAGATCAAGGTCAGGCAGCATTGGTTTCTGGTGGGGCCTCTCTTCCTGGCTTGCAGACAGCCACCTTCTCACTGTGCCTGCACATGGTGGAGAAAGGGCTCTGATGTTTCTTTCTCTTCCTAGAAGGGCATTAGTTCTGTGGGATCAGGGCTCTCCCCTTAGGACCTCACTTAACATTCACCTCCTCCACCTCTAATACATAGTGTAGTCACAAGAGTTGGCTCAGGGCGTCAACATATGTTTTGAGGGGAAGACAATTCAGTCCATAGCAAGCTCCTTCATTCTGCAGGATGGAGGGCAGAGAAGAAAAATCTCTCCATCAACTGGGAAACTCTGCAGAGTCTCCCTTAGCTGGAGATGGAGGCCAGCCTTTGAACTGTGGGCCAGAAAATTTGGCTCACTGATAAAAATCTATTTATGTCTCCCTGCCTCCTCATGGATTAGAATCTTTTGAAATAAGTTATTGATTCTTTGTGGTTTGTACATCTTTATCATTTTAATAGTGTTTACACAATCGGTGTAATTGTTTCGAAAGGCTTCTAAAAATGACAGTGTCTAAGAACACAGTTGGGGGAGATGCATCCACCATCTTGCTTATTGCTGTGCAGTTAGTGGCGGTCTATGCTCACTGAGAGAAATGCCAGCAGTTGGGGATCTCAGAATGACCCGTTTTGTCACCACCTTAGCAAGCAGCAGCTGTGGCTGTGATGGTGCCACCTGCACTCCCACCCAGTAGCCAGGCAGACCAGATACAATGGTCTTCTGGGAACACACTCCCTCACTCTTGCCCTGGGATTGGTGTTATCCTCTTGTCATCTTTTTTTTCCTGATTGTCAGACTGAAGGGAGAAACAAGAATTCAGTTTTGCAGTGGCAATATCAGGTTTTTTCATCATATTAAAGGCTCTGGATAACTGGCTAAACAAAGTCCTAACTTCATTCGTTAACTGGCTTGAAAAGAGAAAAATGCAAATGTCAATTTCTTAAATGAACTTTTAAATTTTAAAATAATTTTAGATTTACAGAAAAGTTGCAAATATAATACAGAGAATTCGCTGTGCCCTTTCATGTAGCTTCAGTGTTTCCTGCTATCTCAATGACCCAGGTCAAATTAAGAAACCAGCAGGGGAGTCAGGAGCGGTGGCTCACACCTGTAATCTCAGAGGCCGTGGCAGGAGGATCCCTTGAGCATATGAGTTCAAGACCAGCCTGAGCAAGAGCGAGACCCTGTCTCTAAAAATAGCCAGGCATTGTGGCAGCTGCTTATAGTCCCACTTACTTGGGAGGCTCAGGCAAAAGAATTGCTTGAGCCCAAGAGTTTGAGGTTGCTGTGAGTTGTGACACCACAGCACTCTACTGAGGGTGACAAAGTGAGACTCTGTCTCAAAAAAAAAAAAGAAAAGAAACCAACATGGGTACATTACTATTAACTATGTTCTCACTTAATTCAGATTTCATCAGTTTTTCCACTAATGTCTTTTTTGTTATGCTCCAGGATCCAATTTTGGGTCCCACATTGCATTCAGTTACAATATCTCTTTGTCGCTAATCTGTTATAGTTTCTTGGTCTTTCATGCTCTTAATTATTTTTGAAAATTACTGGTCAATCAATTTGTCTTCATCTAATGTATTTTCTCATTCTTAGACTTGAGTAGAACTTTTTTTTTTATGCCAATGAGGTCATGTTCCCTTCTTATCACATCACAACAGGAGGTACCTGATAGTCAGATGGCATCACTGATAAAGTTGACCTCCATCATTTGGTTAAGGTGATGTTTGCCAGGTTTCTCCACTGCAAAGTTCTACGTTTCCCTTTTCATACTCTATTCTTTGGGAGAGAGTCACTATCTGCAGCTCATCCTGGGTAGTGAGGGATAAAAGGGGAGGTATCTATGCATGTTTTATGGGAAGATTTATCTCTTCTGCCCCATTTATTGTTCACCATGAAATGTGAATGACAATTTTCAGGATTAAAAAAAAAAAAGAGTAGGAAGGATACAAGCTCCTTTATGAAACAGAATGCAGAATGTTACAGGGTACCGAAGGCCAGAGATATCTCCTCTCCTGTCTGGAAATGCAGAAAAAAGACAGCATTTGATAACATAGATGTCTAGGCAGTGGTTCTCAACCTTCCTAATGCTGCGACCCTTTTATACAGTTCCTCATGTTGTGGTGAGCCCCAACCATAAAATTATTTTCCTTGCTACTTCATAACTATAATGTTGCTACTGTTATGAATCATAATGTAAATATCTGATGTGCAAGAGACTCCCAAAGGGGTCGCGACTCACAGGTTGAGAACTGCTGGTCTAGAGGGTTTCAGGAAGTGCCTCTTTAAAGAAAACTTGATTGGGTCTGCAGGAGTCAATTGTCTTTCAGAAAAGTCTAACAAGGTAAAGGAGCCAAGAATTTCTAAGTCAGAGCAGTATCAGTGGCGAAGACTAAGCCCAACATTCACCCTTAAACCAAGGCAAAAATAACAACCAAACCAAACCAGACCAGACCAGAAAACACCATAAGAATGTTTTTAATTTTAAAATCATAAAGGCATAGAGCAAAAATAAATGCAACCAAAAGGGTGTACAATAAAAAGGAAGCCTCCCTCTTATTCCAAACCTCGGGGCTCATTCTTGAAAGGCAACATCTATTAATGGTTTCTTGTGTTTCCAAAGGCAAAGCCTTCCACTGCAACTCTATTTACAGTATAACAAAAAGGCTGGATACCGGCAAAATGTCCATCAGTAGTGAATTAGTAAAACGAATTATGGTTTGTCTATATAATATATATTATATATACACATACATATATATATGGCTATGTAGATATTACAAAGAATGAATTCATTACAAGTGCTTGCATGGAAAGCAAGCACTCATCCCAAAGTCTGCAAAATATATCATTAAATGAAAAATAGCAAGGTGTGTAGGGCACAAATTGTCATGCTTTGGATCACATAAGTAACTAGCCCAACATTACCACTAGGATCGGTTTCAACAGATAATGCATGTATAAGGAAGCCACAGACTTGGCAAAAGTATGTTGGAAAAGATTGTACCTGCTGAAATGATTTTACCATTGCATTGTCTTACATCTTCAATGTCAGTAGAAATTCTGCCCTGGACATTAGGATGGCACTTCTGGTTACAACCCACGTTATGACTACTGTGCTTCACGTTATGACCTTTTTGTCATGTTTTAACACCTCGGAAATCAGAATGTGTCTTAAAATCTATCAGCCAGGTTGCAGTTAGTGACGGGGCTGTTGCGGCTTGCACACGGGCAGTGAAACTGGAGAAGAGGGGTTAGTGGCTAAGAAGAAAGTCCAGGAGATATTAGTGAAGAACTCATTATTAAAAGGTCATATCTCCCAGGATGACAGTGAATGTGAGACTGATCCTAGTGGTAATGTTGGGCTGTTACTTTTGAACAAGGCTTATGCAATCCAGATCAGAAAGACAATTTGTGCCCTATACACCTTTCTATTTTTCATTTAATGATATTATTTTGCAGACCTTGAGAGGAGAGAGAGAAAAAGAAGAAAAGAAAAGGAAAGAGCAGTCTTCAAGAACTCTAATTAAAAAAAAATGATTTAGGAGAGCCAAACTCCAAATGTGATGAAGTTTTAAGAATTCTGTAACCAATTTATTTTGCTTAGATTTTCCTTCTTATGCACGTATAAGAGTAATTTATGATAAAAACCCACATCTATATACTTTTAAAGAGTTCTTTCAATAAGTATAAAAGGTTCTAAGTGATAAAACAACATGGTATTAGAGTTTAATTGGCAGCCTTTATTTTATCTTAGCAGAACACAAAATAACAATGTCTTAGTTTCAATGTAATTTGGGGTGTATTTCTTATTTAAGTAAAAGGGCAATCTTTTGAGGAATTCAGAATGCACAACTCATGTGTATTCTGGTGGGCCCTGCTCTTAAATAAACTGGCCGCCTTTCAGATTGCCTTTTACATCTATGAAAGTTAAGGTGTGGATTGAAAAACACCATTCGGGAAAGGAGAAGAGAGTGTTCAGTGAAAGTGAAAGTGTTCCTTATTTATCTATAACTTGCCCTTTTCATTATAAGAAGAATGTGCTAATAGTCATTCCCATGTTAATTCATTTCTTTCTCTGTAGCCTGGGTTCCCTGATTTCATTCCACCTTGTGGCTATATATGAAGCCACTTTGAGGATGACATCTTGTATGTTGCTCATTTGCCCCAGCTGCAATTGCAGGACCCAACTGCAAAGCTGCATTTCTACCAGGAGTGTGTCTCATGCACCCCGAGCACACTAGGCCTCCTATATATTTAGGTCATTTTTTTCTTCCCTGTTAGTCAGATCTCCTTGCACTGGGAGTATTCATGTCCACCAAGCACTGGAACTTAGTCCAGAGCTGCCGCTGCCTCCTGTGATGGGGTTTGCTGGTGCACAGGGGTCCCCATGTTCTACTGCAGAGTGCGGAAATGACTAGCTCCCTTGTGGCTTACACTGGCGCTATGCTTTTAGTCCTCCTTACCAGCTAGGAATGGGCAATCAAACTAAACTGAACCAGTCAAGGCTCTCCCCTGGAACTGTTGAACTTCAGAAGCTTGAGACTGTAGAGTGGTACATCTAGTAGATGTAAACTTGGGAGTTGCTGGAAGCTAAATTTCTAGAACCGGTTTGACACAAGAAAGCCAGCACTGCAGAGAGAAACACAGACCAGATTTCAGGCCCGCTGAACACTGCCCTGCCTGTGGTTCCTATCGTGAGTCAAATCTGCTTAAGCTAATAGAATTTGGAGTCCTATTACTTGTAAAACAAAGTAAACTCACCACGCTGTGACACTCCTTTTTCAGTGTTCGCCCCAGGAGATAAACCCAGGTGATGGACAGTACACCACACCCTCACTCACCATCTCCACTGACTATAGCCTTGGCCTAAGATGCCATGTGGTTCTTCCCTAGGATAAGTCCTCTACCCAACCATTTATCCTTGTACAACTGGGTACATCTTCTCCCTTCCTAGAGCTCTTCTCCGATCCCTCTCAACCCCTTCCTCTTTTCCTCTAAAGTTTCTGTTCCTTAGTTACCAAATACTTTTATATCTTCATATTTTCATTGGACATTTCCTTTGTCTTCTTTCTTAACTGGTACCCAGCTTTTTCCTGGGGACATCGCTTCCTCTGCTGCCTTCCTAAACAGAGGCTGCTCATTTTTTCGTATGCTCCGTGTTATTTCAGACTCTCTAAAGCACCATTTCTAGACCATTATCTCCTTACTGTTGTGAAACTAAAAAACCCATTATTTAGCTGTCACCCAGGTCTTGCCCAGATGTTGCCCTTTCCAGCCCTTTGAGTACCTCTCCTTCATTCACTGGCAACATTTGCCCCTGACTCCCAGACTCTCTCACTATCCCAACTCAGGCCATCATCCTGGGGAACTTGAAAGCTTACTTTAACAACTGTCCAAAATCCCAGCCACATGGCCACTGACCTCCTCATTGCCAGAGGCCTTCCCTCCCAACTACCTCAGGCACTCTCTCAACCTGGAACCTGTTATTTTTCTGAAATTGTATCAATGTCATGCTACTCATTTCAACAACTCACCCTGATAACTCCTACTAATTCTGCCCTTCAATAAGATTGGGGCACATTGCAACTACTCCTGTGACTTTTCTGCTTTCTCTTTGTCTGTGAGCTCCTTCAGCAGAAAAAGTACTCATTCTCCAGGGAAATTAATGTCAGAAGTGGTGTCTGTGCTAGAGGTGGTATGGTGGCATGGTGCTTGCCCAGCAGAAACAGTGGCAGAGCTATATTTGATCTCTCCTCATCTTTGACACCACTGAGAAAACTTCCTAGGCTTTGCCAACATAATAAAATACTTGCTCGTTGATTATTTAATTTGTATATCTGGTTACTAGTGAGGCTAAACACATTTTACATAATTATTGGTCATTTATACTCTTGTGAATTGTCATTGTCTTTTGTCAATACGTATATTTGGGTGCTCATCTTTATATAACATATTAAAGATCTTAGATCAATGTCACTTGTGTTGCAAACACACATATCTCTGTCTCTCTTCCTTTTTTGTGATAGAGTCTTGTTCTGTTGTTCTGGTGAGGGTGCAGTGGTGTCATCATAGCTTATTGCAATCTCAAACTCCTGGGCTCAAGTGATCTTCCTATCTTAGCCTCCTGAGTAGTCAGCTACAGGTGTGTGCCACACTACAGGTGTGTGCCACCATGCCCAAATGCAGGGCATGTGTGCCCATGACAGGTCTTGCTCTTGCTCAGACTAGTCTTGAACTTCTTATCTCAAGTGATCCTCCTGACTTGGCCTCCCAAGTGCTAGGATTACAGGATCAAGCTACCACTCCACAGGTTTGCTTTTTAACTTTGATTATTGAATGTTTTCTCCTCTTCAAAATTTTTTTTATTTTAATAATCTACCCTAGCATTCTTTTATCTGTGGATTTTGCCGTTGGTGGCAAGCTTCAAAAAAGATTTCCTTGTCTTTTTTCCAGATATTTTTATGGTTCAAATTTTTACATTCCTAGTTTGTAATTTCTCAGGAATATATTTTAATCTAATCATGTGCACAGTAAGTTTGGCCTTTTTTCTCTCTCAAAATGGCCAGTAAGATGTCTCAATGTCATTTAATGAATGCCGTCGAATTTCCATTAATTTGAATTCTAGACAATTGATATGTGTTTCTTTATACCAGAAAAATACTGTTTTAATTTTGATAGCTTTACAAAATGTTTGACTATTGTGTAGGTAAGTTTCTCTCATCAGCAAGCTAGTATAGCTCTCCGCTAAACAAATGTTTTCCCACCTTCTGGCTAACCCGGAAGCCATCTACATGTTGTTTTCTTCACAAAAATTAAATGTATAACTTTACTTATGACTTTTTTTGTTTTTCTGAGACAGAGTTTCACTATGTCGCCCTCAGTAGAGTGCTGTAGTGTGATAGCTCACAGCAACCTTAAATTCTTGGGTTTAAGGGATTCTCTTGCCTCAGCCTCCCAAGTAGCTGAGATGACAGGCACCCACCACAACGCCCAGCTATTTTGGTGTTGTTGTTGTTGTTTGGCAGGCTGGGGCTGGGTTCGAGTCTGCCAGCCCCAGTGCATATGGCCGGTGCCCTAGCTGCTAAGTTACAGGCTCCTAGCTTACTTATGACTTTTATGAAAAAAATAGTTTTAGCAACTTATTTTATGTTTTCTTCTTTTTGTGCTTTCTAACTACTTCCTTTGTTTTCTATATTTCATTCTACGTTCTATGTTGTGTTAAAACAGAAATACAAACGTTTTATATGCTTGAATATTCTGTGGTAATTTAGAATTCAGAAAATCTATTTTTAATTATTCCACTAGTGTCTTTAGGCTTAGAAAATCATCAAATCTTTGTTTCTTTACTGATGGCAAGAACATAAACCTTCTCATAAACCTCATTTATTCATGTTTAGTCATTTATGAGTGAAATAAATAGATTCAAACTCAAGATTTGCCAACAGACATGTGGAGTTTGCTTGGCCATTCAACATAAAACCTGAAGAATGGGCTGATAAGAGTGGAACCCTAGCAGACAATTATTGATATATATCTGCAGGACCCAGGAAGAGATCATTGCAATCACTGCAATCCATTCCAACCTGTACATTTTCTAAACAAGCAATTCAGATGCAGTTGCCAATTTTGCTTAGGTGGTGTCAGATGTAGAGGCTGCACACCTCTAGAACTCTTCCTACTTCCACCCAGGCTCACATGTACAGGTGACCCTATCCAGGAGGAAGTGCTTCTCAGCTTGCTCCATCCACTTCCTGTTCTGTTGCACGCTGGGAGTAAAGTCTCCAGATAAATGGGAGAGTGATGCTGATGGGGTGAGTGGGGTGGAGCCCAGCTCTTTCAGAACATGACTCCTGCACAGTTAGGAAAGGGCAATTTGTTTTTCCAGTTTATCGAGTCTACACCTGAATTGTGGACACACAGTGAAGGAAGAGACTAAGTGCTTCCTTCTTTCTCTATATCTATCTCCCCTGTTCTTCAAAGGGTGGTGCAAGCAGAAGGCAAAGAAAACAACATGCTTCTTAATCCTTCTTCTTTGTCTGTCCCACTGTAGGCCTGCGGCATTGTCTCAGTTATGGTCTCCAGTGCTATTGCCCTTTTTCTATTTTGGTCTATCTTCACGATGCTTTAATGGGACGGCAGGAGGAACTGTATCAAGAATGGAATTCTGCTGCCATGCTAACCCAGAAGCCATCTACATGTTTTTTTCAAAGTATATGATGCAACTTAAAACCTGCCCAAGTCAGGAAATGCAAAATTTGCAGTTCTTGTGGGAATATTATATTACCATTTTCGTATTCACTTAAGATATTTCATTTACGAGGTAAAGTAGTAATCTAAGATACGTCCTATTTTATATGTATTAATGTAATAGTCACATGTTAAAATTTCATTAGGATTGAATTAAGTATTTACAGATGTGCATACCAAGAGTGACTATCCTAATAGTGTACTAGTTGGGGGAGGGAACAAGACCATCCATTTCAAAGTGATTCCTACCAGCAATAATGGTGTCTCAATACAGGAAAGGACAGCATTGCGTCTGTTTATTTATTTCTCCTGGTGGATGTTGGTAACTAACTACCTTTTTAAGGAGTCTCGCATAGGGTCTACAAATGCAAAAAAAGATGTTTAAAAGCTGGGGCAGGGATGGGTGGAGCAGGTAAGATACTGAGACAATAAAAAGGAAAAAAGAAAATAAAATCTTAATTTTTGGGGCTTTTTTTCTTTTTGTACTATTGTTTCTTTGCTATGGAGTATAGTAGTTCTGTGCTTTGTTATTTCAGCATTTGGTTTTTATAACTCTTCCTCTTGTAAATGTACGAGCCTGGGCAAGTCCTGCATCTGAGTCCCCTCAGCTGTAAAGGGAGGCTCAGATTCAGGGGCAAGTGGATTGCATGACAGCATCAATCTCTGATATTTTCTTAGCAGGTGCAGCTAAGAGCTCAAGACAGAAGTTTCAGTGAACCACATGGTCTTTGATCTAGAGAGTGCAGAGCAAACATTTATTAATCTCTGTTAATAGATTATGACAGGTTGGGCTGGGTGTTTCACCTCTGTAATCCTAGTCGTTTGGGAGGCTGAGGTGGGCTGAGGCCTGCTTTGAGGCCAGAAATTCCAGACCAGCCTGGGCAACATAGTGAGACCTGTCTCTACAAAAAGTTTTAAAAAGTTAAAAAAAAGAAAGGGCTGGGCATGGTGGCTCACATCTGTAATCCTAGCACTCTGGGAAGCCAAGAGAAGAGGTTTTCTTGAGCTCAGAAGTTTGGAACCATCCTGAGTAAGAGTGAAACCCTGTCTCTACTAAAAACAGAAAAATTAGTTGGGCATCATGGCGCATGCCTGTAGCCCCAGCTATTAAGGAGGCTGAGCGGGGAAGATCACCTGAGCTCAGGAGTTGGAGGTTTCAGTGAACTATGATTGTACAATTGCATTCCAGCCTGGACAACAAAGAAGAAGACCCTGTCTCAAAAAAAAAAAAAAGACTTATGGAATCTATGATCCAGACCCTGGTAGATTCAGTGTTAGGGGACCACAGCTGGGGCATTGTGCTCACATCCAGGCACCTCATTCTAAGAGAAACACTATACAGAGAGAATGAAAAATGCCTGGGAGGGATTATCCAGGTGGCATAAATTAAAAAGAAACATATACAGGCTTGGCGCCCACAGCACAGTGGTTACAGCACCAGCCACATACACCGAGGCTGGCGGGTTCAAACCCAGCCAGCACCTGCTGAACAACAATGACAACTGCAACAGAAAATAGCCAGGCATTGTGGTGGGCACCTGTAGTCCCTACTTGGGAGGCTGAGGCAAGAGAATCGCTTAAGTTGGAGGTTGCTGTGAGCTATATTGGCGCAGCACTCAACAAAGAGTGACATAGTGAGACTCTATCTCAAACAAAAAAAAAAGAGAAATATATATATACCATGAATTGGACAAGACAAGATTGAAGAAGAGGCAGAATATCTTAAAATTATAATTTTTTAGTGGTGGGCTGGGTGTCATAGCCTAATGGTTAGAGTGCCAGCCCTCCACCTAGGGGCAGCAGGTTCGAACCCTGCCCAGGCCTGCTTAACTAAAAAAAAAAAATTTAAGTGGCTCTATGGGGAAAAGATGTTACAGCTTGTTTCTATAACTCCAGGGGGCAGGACCAAAAATAAAGTATTGCCTGGGAGGCAATGTGGAAGGGTGGGCGGGGTGGGGGGGGGTGGGGGGCGAGGGTAAATTGACTGAATGACATCGGTAGGATTTTCTCTCAGTGGAGATTATTTAGCTCTGGGAGGAGATGCCTGCTGTGTCGTCGAGTGTCCTTAGTATTACGCTCATTTTATATAGTAAGTCAGCAGCTTGAGAGATACAAATCAGGACTCCTATTTGGAGGGAACAAATCATTAGACGATCCCTAATCCCTAATGTGCTTTCTAACTATGAGATTTCCATTCCAGTTTCCTGTTAGAGTTTGAGGTTTACTATGGAAAATTATAATATTCAATACCTGTAATACTTGTATGTATGATCGGACTATGTTGCAATAGAGATGGATAACATGAAGTCACCTGAATTGCAAGAGACACTCCTGAAACAAGCCTTATTTTGTTCCAGAATTTCAGAGAAAATTTTTTTACCCGAACAATAAAATATATATATATATGTTTTTTATGTGCATATACATATATATCTATAATATATACACCTATGCATATAACATATACACATACATAACTAAGAACTATAGTACTTTTTCAACATATAATATCTCTCAATTGAGGTTAACTTGTTGTTAAGCCTCTCTCTCATGCACACCTGCCTTCCCCATTTGCTCTTAAGGCTTAGTCCTAAGGCTGAGTAATGAAGGAGGAGGAAGTGTGCAGAGGAAGAGGACCACTCAATGTCCCTTGTGGCTCAGGTTGCTTGGAGTAAGTCCTAGGCCAGACAGGAAAGGGACATGAAAGAAACACTCCCTCTTCTGGACTAGGAGACTAAAAGAAGAAAGGAGAGTGTGGTGGTCTGTTTAAGGTGTCAGCCTGACTGCACTGAGGGCTGCCCAGGTAGCTGGGGAAGCACCTTCTGCTTGTGTCCCTGAGGACATTTCCAGATGAGATCGGCGTGTGCCTGGGTGGGGAAGATACTCCCTCAGTGTGGCTGGGGGCCCAGATTGAACCAAAAAGTGGGAAGAATGGTGAGCTCACTTTCTCCCTTTCTCTCCCTCTCTCTCAATTCATTTCCCTTCTCCTGCCTGTGGACATTGGAATTCCAGGTTCTTAAGGACTGTGAACTCTGGGACTTGCACCATTGGCCTCCCAGGGCTCTCAGGCCATTGTCCTGTATTTGGGCATTTTGCCATCAGCTTCCTTGGTTTCTCCGGCTTTCCAGCTTGGATTGGGCCAAGCTATTGTTCTCCGTTTCTTCAGCTTGCAAATAGACCTCCTGTTGTGGGACTTCTCAGCCTCTGTAATCCTGTGAGCCCCTTCTCCCTAATAAATCTCCTCCCATATATTAATATATACCTATATTTCTTATTGTTTCTGTTTCTCTGGAGAATCCTAATAGAAAGAGAAAAACAAGAACAGAGAGTGTGCCTAGAATTCTTCATGGAGGCCTGAGCTCAGAGTGAGGAGGAATGTTAGACAGGATGCAGGGAACACCAGCATCCGGGTGCTTGTTTTGCTTCACATTTGGGACTCTGGTAGGGTCTTATCTCAGAACTCAGCCTATGGGGCCACGTCAGAGTAGCTTGGTGGGGCAGCAAGACTTGCAGAGGGAGAGCTGAAGCTTGGTTTTCCTGAGTAGCAACTGACATTGATGCAACATGGGTGGGACCTAGAAGTCTCCATATGCCCATGAGCAGTGAGTGCTCAGGAGGTGGCTGAGTTGAGAGCTGATGTGTCTGCAGTGGGACCTGTGGTGGTGAGAGGCAAAGAGTCAGACTTGCCCAGGGGACAGAGAGAAGACAAGGCAGAGCCTTGGAGGGGTCTGCTGCACCCATAGAGTGGAGAGGCCTGTCAGCCAGGATGAACCAGGCTGGATGGGCTGAGAGAACAGGTCACAGACTATGGCAGAGGAGGTTCCCAGAACCAATGGAGTTGAGTCAGACAAAAGACACCATTGCCACGGAGGCAGCAAGCACTCAGAGAGCCACAGAGCACAGATCCAGACCGAAGACTTTCCTTCCCCAGCCAAAGTCCCAGAGCCATCCTCCTTCCTCACACACTGGGTGCCGTCCTGTAGAGCAGCTGGCAGGATGGCTGGATGTCAGACAGGCAGAGCATTTTGACCTAAAGGGATTAAGCATTTTCTTAAGGACACTGTGTAAATGACTGCACCACACCAGGTACAATTGGTCTAAAACCTAGGAGTTTTCCCAGCTTTCTGGGGGTTAGAGGGGGGGTCTCATGAAGATCTGTTATGGACAATCTAAAGAAAGAACATTCTCTTTACACATCTGAGTTGGAATATGGATACATTTTTACCTCCGTTGCAAATGCTAATTACGTAAAAACTATGACATTGACCTTGTGGGCAGACACTTGTTATTTCCAGTACCTAGGGTGGGGCCTAGAACCTACAATGTGCCAAGTAATTATTTTCTAAATTAATAAATTAATTAATATCAATTTTCAGTAATAGGAGAGAATAACGTTTTTACAAACTCAGATATATTTATTGTAGCAATATCAGTCACTTCCTTGGTTCGATGCAGGCTCTCTGGGGAATCTATACAATTCAGTCTCTGTCTGAAACAGGACCAGCAAGATAAGGTATCTCATCAGGGAGAAACTGAAAAGATGAAATGGAGTAGGAGGGACTAGCATTAGAAAGACCGTGTAATAAAGGTCACTGAGAGGAGATGAAAGAAAAAAATCAATGAAGAGCAGCAAAAGACAGGAAAAAAAGTAGTAATAGGTGAAGTTAATTTAAAGCAGTGACAAATGGAGTTGGGTTTGGATTATGTGTATAGGGCCTTGTAGAGTTCATTTTATTTTTATGTTATAGCCTCAAAACTCTGTGTCATAAAGCACTTAACATAAAACGCTCAATAAGAGAATCAATTATAGACTGGAAAAGACATAAAAATAATTAAAAAAATTTTTCACATTGCATTTCTATGCCAATTAATTTTAAAGTGAGTTGTTGGTTTGTTGATTTGTGCTTTTGCTATTGAACACATAACTCTCTTTGCACAGGACCTGGAAATAATGCTTTCATAGTAGACTTCACAATAGAATTTCTTCAAGGCTAAAGATGTTCCACTCATCCTAAACACTTTTTTCTTCTTCATCCACCTTTCTGATTCTTTTCATTTTACCCACACGATGCACCGCCTATCTGCCCCAGCACAGATTTTCTGATGTCTCTCACCCACTAAATGCCAGGCTACCTACCAAACACCATCACTGGCTATCTACTAGGTATCTAACTTAGATTTTCAAAACCAAATTCCTCATTTACCCCCAAATCTGTTCTACAGGCAGCCTCCTTGGATCTCAGTAAAGGACGGTGGCATTTTTCCTGATTGCTCACTCACACCACTTTGTAGTTTTCTTTGACTCCTTTCATTCTTCCACACATCATGTCTCTTCCTTCATCAAATTCCGCAGGCTCCACCTTCAAACTACAACTCAAATCTGATACCTCTTCAGCTCCCGCTCTGGACCTAGCCATCGCTATCTTTCACCTGTGTTATTGCAGTATCTTTCCAGCTGGTCTCTCTTGGCCTCCCCTGAACAGCCAGAGTAGTTTCTTTGGATTGTGTCACCTTGCTGCCCAGAGCCCTTCCATAGCCTTCTGTGGACTCTGAACAAAAGCTAGAGTCCTCTGCAGCCTGCTGGGCCCTCCATAAGGTGGCCAGCACTTACCTCACTCACTTTATTTTGTTTCACTTTCCCATCTCAATTGGTTCCAGACACCCTGATCACCAAAGAAGCTAGTATGTCCTTATCTTTGGTCTTCTGCTCCTGCTGTTCCCTATTGCTGGAACACTCTTGCCCAGAGAGAATCAGGCTCACTCTTACACGTCTTTCAGGGGAACCTTGTCTTAGGAGGCCTTCTCCATCATATTCATTAAAATACTAATCCCCTCATTCCCCTCCTTCCCTGCTCCACCCCCACATTTCCCATCCTCCCTAACCTGCTCTATTTTTCTGCATAGTCCTTATCACCATGTGACCTACCACCACATGTACTTTCTTTTTTTTTTTTTGAAACAGAGTCTCACTTGGTCACACTAGTAGAGTGCTGTGGCTCACAGCAACCTCAAACTCATGGGCTCAAGCGATCCTCTGACCTCAGCCTCCTGAAAAACTGGGACTATAGGCATTAGCCACAATGCTTGGCTAATTTTTTCTATTTTTAATAGAGATGGGGATCTCACTGTTGCTCAGGCTGGTCTCTAACTCATGAACTCAAGCAATCCACCTGCCTTGGCCTCCCAGAGTGCTAGGATTACAGGTGTGAGCCACTGTGCCAGGCCAATATGTACTTTTTAAAAATATATTGCTTGTCTGATTCCTGAAGTTCCTCCCTCCCACATATCCCACATAGAGTGTCATTTCCATGAGTCCCACCCAAGGATTTTTTTCAGGGAAAGCCTGGGTTGTTTGTTACTCTATGCCCAGAGTCTAAAACAGTGCCTAGCATATAGATACGTGATTAAACAGAAAACTGCTGAATGGATTGCATGATTGTGTCAGTTACTTAGCTGTCCTTGGGTAACCCTTGGAACTCACATTTATTCCAGGAAGGGTTCCTGAAGGTAAGAGAGAGGTAAAGGGAGTTACCCCAGCTGGCTCGGGGCAGGGACTCTGACAGTTGGCATTACCTTATGGTGTCTTTCTTAGCCTATCTAGCTTGCTCTGACCACCCTCCCCCTGCTTCCCTCTCACTAGCATCGCCTTCACAGTGGTCAAAAAACCTTTATGGAGACTTAATGAAGCACTTTCTAGTTCGAGTGCATCTGCCATGAACAGCTGCAGGGCTCCAGGCTGTGGACTACCTGATATTTTTAGGCAAAGAGAATGTTCAGCTCACCCACATGAACTAGAACAGAATAGGGTTAAACCACCTGCCTCCTTTACTGCTGTGTACTTGGTGCTCCAGGCCCCACTAGTAGTCTTTTTTTCAATTAGTCCTTATAATCAAAGGCCAAGTCTGATGAGCTAACTAATGCAGAGGTTAAGAGTATGGACTTTGACAGACCTGAATTCAAGCTTGGTAGCTCTAAGACCTTGGGAAAGACATCTGCACCATGGAGGCCTCAATTTCCTCATTGACAAAGTGGAAATAGTAATAGTACTTGGCATAAGACAGCTGCTATTACTAGGAAATAAAAACGCAAGTCTTGCCCTTGACACGTTAGCACAGGGCTTGGCCCACTTAGCAAGGACTTCACTGGTACTAGATGCTGCCATTCTGATGGCTGTTGTTTCCACCCAAGTTGCATAATAAACCATAAACCACCACGAGAGACTCCTGACAAGAGAAAAGTCACCTAATTCTTATCCTGCCCACTAATGCTCAGTATGGACCATTCAGACGGACTCTGTTGTGTCCTTGAAGTTGCCAAATAGCTAAAACTGAGGAAGAGTCGTGAGACAGAGCCTGAGGGGATTAAGAAACAAAGTAAATGTTTACCTGCATTTTATGTGCTTGGTCTGTTAAACAGCTCTGTTTTCATTGACTTGGCCCAAATTGATCAGCGATTTGCAGGAGACCTTAACCATGCACTTCTATATATAAAGATGATTTAGCTGTTTTTTAAGCTGTTTTTAACTACTTTGGTAATTTCAGATGTTTAGAGTATTCTTTATCCGTATTATCAACTGAAAAGCAACATGCCTTGCTCACAAGTGAATTTCCAATCGTGTGGCCACAACTGCAGGAGATGGGGCCCAGCACATTTTGAGGGGATCAGGCTAGCTTGACACGTATCTGTGTAGTTTTTGAACATATGTTCAACTAGAAAACCTTTGAGATGAAAACTGGAGTATCACTTTCTTTTGCTGTTCTCCACAAAACTGGCTGTGGTCCAAACAAGGGAAAATCTTGAACAGCTTCAGTGGCTGAACGCCTGAACATTGAATGAGACTGGGCTACTAACACACAATTGCATTCTGTGATCTCTGTGCTTTTGGAAATGGCAAATGGTCTCTCTCTTCAAACCCTTAGGAGTCATTCCTTCACATTTTTAGATCTCAGACCCCTGTGTGTGTCAGAGAGAGAAAGCGGGAAAGAGAGGAACCTGTCCTGGGCCTGAGATGAGGTGAAAGAAAAGGGAAGGCATTTGTTGGAGCATATGAAAGGAAAGCCTGAGGCCAGCCTGGGAACTTGCTCCACAGCCCCTCCCCCAGGGACTTCAGCCTGAGCTCTGTGGGAGGTGCTAGGAGGAAAAACCCACTTCCATTTTCACAGGGGCTTAATATCCAGAGATCACTGGGTGTCTCCCTCATGGTAAGGAACTCTGCTGGCATGGATCTTGCTTTGGTGACTTCAGGAGCACAGGAAGAGGACTTGTGGAATAACAGCAGCATTCTTATGGAGGTCCTAGCAAAGGATGAGGCAAGGATGAGGCATCCCCTCCAGCAGCTGGGAACCACACCAACATTACGATTCTCATTGCTGACATTGACTGTGCCAGGCACATTTAATTCCATTTTACAGGGGAGGAAGCTGGTTCCAGGTCACACACACACAGCATTTGATGTATTTGATGTTTTTTCCTTAGAGACAGGGCCTTGCTATATTGCCCAGGCTGGAGTACCATGGCTGTTCACACACACAGTCATAGTGCAATATAGCCTCAAACTCCTGGGCTTAAGCAATCCTCCTGCCTCAGCCTTCTGAGTACTGGGACTACAGGTGTGCACCACTGTGCCCAGCATGATGTATCTGAGTTTAATCTAGTGAATTTGATTCTAAATCCTGTGATTTTAATCACCCCTTGATAAATCCCCAGAGTAGTATGAAACAGAATAGTCTAGAAATATGTGTACACCCAAATACATATGAATGTTTTATATATATAATAAAGGGTATTTCTTAAATCAATGTAGAGAAAGATGAATTTATAAATAAATAGTATTGGGACAAATGTGCAACGAGTTTTGTTTTTTTTTGAGACAAAAATCTCACTCTGTTGCCTCAAGCTGGAATGCTATGACATTAGCCTAACTCACAGCAACCTCAGACTTCTGGGCTGAAGTGATCGCCCTGCCTCAGCCTCCTGAGTTCCTGGGACTACAGGCATCCGCCACAACACCCACCTGGTTTTTCTATTTTTAGTAGACACAGGGTGTCACTTTTGCTCAGGCTGTCTCAAACTCCTGAGCTCAAGCAATTCACCCACCTCAACCACCCAGATTGCTAGGATTATAGGTGTGAGCCACTGCACCTGGCCAAGTGTGCAACCATTTGAAGAAAGGTGAAGCTGGATTCCTACCTCATACTGTATACTAAGACAAACTCCATATGGATGAAATACATGGCTTCATATAAACACAAAATTATACAAATGCTAGGTGAAAATAAAGACAAATTTCTTTATAACACTGGAATAGGAAAAGCCTTCCCGATGACTCAAAATATAAAAGTCACAAATGAAAACTAGGATATTCAATTACATAAAAAGTAAAAAAAAAGTGACAAAAATAGAAAAGAATGAATTCATATCAGAAAATGGACTAATTTTCACTTACATAAAAATTGATAAGATAAAAGATCAATGATTCAATAGAAAATTAGGTAAAGGATATAGACTATTCACAAAGAAAAAAGTGCAAATGATTCTTAAATACATGAAAATATCTCAAACCTATTCAGAGAGACACCATTTGAAATAACACTGAAGTATCCATTTTTATATATCTCATTGGCAAAGTCCCAAACATTTGATAACATACTCTCTTGTGAGTCTCGGGGAAAACAGGCACTCCCCAATCCCACACACTGTTAGTGGGAGTCCACAATGCTACAACTCTGTGGAGAGAACTTTGATAATAACTATGGAAATAGAAATGCACTGATTTTCTTTTTTTTTTTTTTATTAAGTCAAATGCACATAGATCATGAATACATTCATGCATATGTTGGGTACAATGTGCTAATTTTTTTTTATACAATCTGACATGGTTAGATCAAACCAATCAATATAGCTTTCACCTCATTTACTTGATTACTCTACCAAAACATCTATGTTCTACACTTGACAGATTGGACTTGTACCCTTGTCATATGCTCCATTAGTCATGGTCCCGCCTTTTACCCTCCCTCTGTCAAACCTCCCTCCTCCCCCCCTTCCCACACCATTTCTCTCCTTCATCCTGGGCTATAGTTATGTTCTATCTTTCATAAGAAAGTGTGAGTAAATATAAGTAGGTTTCATAGAAGTACTGAGTACATTGGATACATTTTCCTCCATTCTTGAGACATTTTACTCAGGAGAATATGTTCCAAATCCCTCCATATAAACATAAAAGAGGTAAATGCTTCGTCTTTTTTTAAGGCTGCATAGTATTCCATGGTATACATATACCACAATTTATTAATCCATTCATGGGTCGATGGGCACTTGGGTCTCTTCCATGACTTGGCTATTATAAATTGAGCTACAGTGAATAATCTGGTGCAAATACCTTTTTTGCAAAGTAATTTGTGGTCTTTTGGATATACTCCTAGTAGGGGAATTGAAGGATCCAAAGGCAGGTCAATTTTTAGATCCCTGAGTGTTCTCCAAACTTCTTTCCAAAAGAACGTATTAGCTTGAATTCCCACCAACAGTACAGAAGTGTTCCCTTTTCTCCACATCCATGCCAACATCTGTAGTTTTGGGATTTTGTTATGTGGGCTACTCTTATTGGAGTTAGGTGGTATCTCAAAGTGGTTTTGATTTGCGTTTCTATGATGATTAAAGAAGACGAGCATTTTTTCATGTGCCTGTCTTCTTCGGAGAAGTTTCTGTTCAGTTCTCTTGCCCATAGTGAAATGGGATCACTTGTTCTTTTCTTATTAATAAGTTTGAGTTCTCTGTGGATTCTGGTTATCAGACCTTTGTTGGAAACGTAACCTGCAAATCTATAAACATAATACATCACAAAAACAAATTAAAAAACAAAGATCACATGATTCTCTCAATTGATGAAGAAAAAGCATTTGATAATATCCAACATCCTTTAATGATCAGAACACTTAAGAAAATAGGTATAGGAGGAACATTTCTTAAACTGATACAGGCCATCTACAGCAAACCCACAGCCAATATGGTTTTGAATGGATAAAATTGAAATCGTTTACACTCAGATCAGGAACCAGGCAAAGTTGCCCATTGTCTCCACTGCTTTTTAACATTGTAATGGAAGTCTCAGCCATTGCGATTAGGCAATCAAAGGTATCCATATAGGGTCAGAGGAAATCAAACTTTCACTTTTCGCAGATGATATGATCGTATACCTGGAAAACCCCAGGGACTCAACCACAAAACTCTTAGAAGTGATCAAGGAATACAGCAGCGTCTCAGGCTACAAAATCAATACTCACAAATCAGTAGCTTTTATATACGCCAACAATAGTCAAACTGAGAAAACAGTCATGGACTCTATTCCCTTTATAGTAGTGCCAAAGAAAATGAAATATCTGGGAGTGTACCTAACAAAGGACATGAAAGATCTCTATAAAGAGAACTATGAAACTTTGAGAAAAGAAATAGCTGAAGATGTCAACCAATGGAAAAACATACCATGCTCATGGCTGGGAAGAATCAACATTGTTAAAATATCCATACTATCCAAAGCAATCTACATATTTAATGCAATTCCCATTAAAGCACCTGTGTCATGCTTTAAAGATCTGGAAAAACTAGTACTTCATTTTATATGGAATCAGAAAAAACCTCGAATAGTCAAGACATTCAGAAATAAAAACAAATCAGTTGGAATCACGCTACCAGACTTCAGACTATACTATAAATCTATAGTGATCAAAACAGCATGGTATTGGCACAAAAATAGAGAGGTAGATGTATGGAATAGAATTGAGAACCGAAAGATGAACCCAGGCACCTATTGTCATCTGACTTTTGATAAGCCTATCAAAAACTTAAATTGGGGAAAAGACTCCCTATTTAACAAATGGTGCTGGGAGAATTGGCTGGCAACTTGTAGAAACTGGATCCACAACTTTCACCTCTAACAAAACTTGACTCTTGCTGGATAAAAGACT
>CAUYRH010143668.1:0-20645 GCA_963574655.1 Perodicticus potto
ATTAAGTTTTTTTTGAATTTCTGCAAAGTCTGTGGTTATCTCATCTCTGTCATTTCTTATTGATGAAATTAGAGATTTTACTCTTTTATTTCTGGTTAGGTTAGCCAAAGGTTTATCTATTTTATTGACCTTTTCAAAAAACCAGCTTTTTGATTGATTGATCTGTTGTATAATTCTTTTATTTTCAATTTCATTTAATTCTGCTCTAATTTTGGTTATTTCTTTTCTTCTGCTGGGTTTGGGGTTGGAATGTTCTTCCTTTTCCAGTTGCTTGAGATTTCCCATTAAGTTGTTAACTTCTTCTCTTTCTATTCTCTTGAGGAAGGCTTGCAGTGTTATAAACTTCCCTTGTAGGACTGCCTTTTCAGTATCTCAGAGGTTCTGGTAGGTCATGTTTTCATTATCTTTTTGCTCCAAAAATTAGGTAATTTCTTTCTTAATCTCATCAATGACTCAGCTATCATTTAGCATAATATTATTTAGTTTCCATGTCTTTGTGTGAGTTTGCAGATTCCTGTTGTTAACTGAGTTCAACTTTTATTCCATGATGGTCCGAGAAGATACAAGGTATAATTTCTATTTTTTTTAATTGCTAAGGTTAGACTTGTGACCTAAGATGTGACCCATTTTTGAGGATGTTCCATATGGTGATGAGAAGAATGTGTATTCAGTTTTATTAGGATGAAATGTTCTGTATATGTCTGTTAAATCCAATTGTTGGATGGTTAATTTTAAGTCTAAAATTTATTTGCTTAGTTTTTTATTGGAGGATCCACCCAACACAGCCAAAGGGGTGTTAAAATCTCTGGCTATTATAGTGCTAGATGTAATCAAGTTGCTTATTTCAGTTAGAGTCTGTCTTATAAATTGAGGCACATTCTGATTGGGTGCATAAATATTAATAATTGAAATCTTATCATGTTGAGTGTTTCCCTTAACAAATATGAAGTGACCATCCTTATCTTTCCTTACTTTTGTTAGTTTAAAGCATATTGTATCTGCAAATAAAATTGCCACACCTGCTTTTTTCTGTTTGCCATTTGCCTGAATTATATATGACCATCCCTTCCCCCTAAGTCTATATTTATCTTTTAAGGTAAGATGAGATTCTTGTAAGTAGCAGATATCTGGTCTGAGTTTTTTTATCCAGTCAGCCAACCTGTGCCTCTTTATAAGGCAATTTAAGCCATTCACATTAATTGAATTATTATTATGATGATGATTTTGGGTGTCAAATTTTTCAAAAATCCAGTGGATATTTTTAATCTTTTTGCCACTGTGCAAGTTGGGTTTTGATCAAAATTTTCTGGGTGAGTTTACTTGGGTGGTAAAGTGTTGTGGTGGTCATTGTGGAGGAATCTCATGCCAAGGAATCTCTTGGCATGTCTGGGAAGTTCTTCTTCATTATTTCATGAAGTAGAGATTCTGTGTCCTTTAAAGCAACCTTGTTGCCTTCAGGAACTCCTATCAGGGGAATATTAGTTTTCTTTGAATTATCCCAGAGCTCTCTGAGAGAATGATTTGTTTTTCCTCTCCATTTCTCTTCCTCTTTGAGCGTTTGGGAGCATTCAAAAGCTTTGTCTTCAATGTCAGAAATCCTTTAATCTGCCTCCTCCATTGTGTTACTGAGAGATTCTACTGTATGTCTTATATCCTGGAAGGCTGCAACTTCTTTTCTCAATGTGCCTAAATCTTTGGTGATTTTGTCTTTAAATTAATTGAATTCTTGAGACATCTTTTGAATTATTCCTAGAACTTCTAATTCCAACTTTACTTCCATTCTGTTGATCTTATATGCCATCCAAATTCTAAATTTGATTTCTGACATCTCAGCCATCTGTTTGTGAATGGAATCCTCTGGTTTGGCTGGTTTGTCATTTCTTGCAGGAGTTGAGCTGTACTGATTATTCATGTTGCCAGAGTTTTTCCTATGATTCCACCCCAGGATTGTTTTTCACTGTTTAGCTAGATGAGCAGGTAAGGTGAAATTGCATTGGAGACTTCTGGGGTTGGGGTTGACTAGCTCTTTACCAAAGAACTGGGACTGGTGACTGCAGCTTTTCAGGACGACACGTATGGAGCATATGACAAGGCTACAAGTCAAATCTGTCAAGTGTGGAACATAGATGTTTTGGTACAATAATCAAGTAAATGAGTTGAAAGCTATGTTGATTGGTTTGATCTAACCAGGTCAGATTATATTTAAAAAAATCAGCACATTGTACCCCACATATGCATGAATGTATTCATGATCTATATGTATTTGACTTAATAATAAATAAATAAATAAATAAATAAATAAAGAGGTAAATATGTTTTTGTTTCATATTCTTTCTTAAGAAAACTACTTGGCATGAAATCTGAATTCTCTGACCACAGATAGAACACAAGTGATGCTTTTTTATGTGTGATTTTGCTGCTTTTATGCAAAAAATAAGTCCAGATGTCTTTGTAAGTTTTAGCTTTTCCTGTTGGAAAACACTGGCTTCAGAGATCCTTCAAAAATCTTATTTATCAAAATCAAGATTTTCCTCGTGCAGAGCCTGGGCATTTTCAACAAGCTGTCAAAAAAAAAAAAATGAAAAGAGAATATTTAGTTTTCCTCTACTAGACAAATATTTTCTTTCCACAAACTACATTTTTAAATACTAGATAAGATTTAGAGTGAGTTTTTTTATTTTTTTGAGAGAAAATGAAAACCCACTTAATGAAAATGATACGTTTTTGTGTGGCTTGGCCTACTTTATTCAACAGAATAAAATTCTGCCTTAAAGTCAAAATCTTTTGTTACTATTAAGGGTACTGTTAAAAACTATCTTCCTTCCTTTTCTTTTCTTCTCTTTTGTTTTCTTTTCTTTCTTTAGTTCCCTCCTTCCTTCTTTCATTTTCTTTCCCTCCCCCACCTTCCTTCCTTCCTTCCTTACGTCCTTCCTCCATTCCTTCCTTCTTTGTTTCATGTTCTTTTCCTCTTTTTTTGGTCAAGTTGTCACTCAACAAGAAAGGAATGAAGATGGACAATTAGGCAAACATCCAAGTGCTGGACAAAATATTTTTACAGCCTACAGTTTTGACTAGCAAAGCCTTTCAAATACATTTACAAACTGAATTCTGCAAACTCTTAGATACACTTGTTAAATCTTTCAACATTTACTTATAGATAATGTAAATATTTAAGCATGTATTTATACTAGATGCTAGTAATCTAATACACTGGATACATAATATGAAGTATGCATTACTCTCTTGAATCCTTCAACTCTTCCTGCCCCTATCCTATTAATCATACAACTTTTTTTTTTTATTAATCATACAACTTTTTGGAGCTGTCCATATTTTGCTTCTGCCAGTAGGATATTGGCAGGTGTACCACAAGGTAAGTTTGAAGATACTAGACTGTTTCTACTTGCCTTTTTGCACATTTGTAAGCTTTTTGATGATTAAACACTCCAGTTAGTGATTAGCCCCAGGAAGAAGATTAAAGAACACATGTTATAAAGCCACATTATATCAACAGAGCCTAGTCTCAATTTCCAGGCACAAGAGGAATAAATATTAATCTCATGTCCCTGAGATTTTATGGCTATTTGTTTTTAAGCACTAAACCAATAGATAACTGATACTGTTTCCATAATTATTTATGTCATGATATAGACAGAATCAGAGGTTAGCCTTCTTCAAATATAGCTGCAATTATTTGAGCATACAGGAAACTATGTGGTCTAAAGTCAACAATATAATATTTTAGGTTACTCTGGTGTGTTGTGAAATATGTCTGTCTTTTATGATAAAGCACATTGTGAAGGGTTTTGTAAAAATTACAATTGTGAGAGGTCAGCTTTGTCAGGAAAATACTGCAACTCTTTCAAGAGAAGGGTACCTCTCCATAGAACTGCCTGGTGCCAGGGTACTCACTTAAGGGACAAGAGCACAGGGTGTATTTGAGACTCTGTTTACCCCTTCAGTTCAGTACTAAAAACTGGTTATAACATTGTGAGTCAGGACAAAATGTCAAATTAAAACTCAAAATGCAATGAATGGAATAAATAGGCAAAGCACAAACGATGTTCAGGGCAGTGAAGCTGGTCTGTGTGGTACTCTGATGATGGATACCTGTCATCGCATATTTGTCAAAACCCATAGAATGTGCACAACCAAGAACGAACCATAGTGTAAACTATGGACTTGAGGCAGTTATGTGTCAAAGCAGGTTCATCAAATCCAGTGATTTTGCCACTTAAGGGTGGTGGATGTTGATAGTGGGGGAGAACATGTTTGTGTCGGGCAGAGATTATACAGAACTCTGTTCTTTCTGCTCAACTTTTCAGTAAACCTAAAACTCTCTTTTAAAAAATCGTATTTTGGGCTCAGTGCCTGTGGCTCAATGGGCTAAAGCGCCAGCCATGTACACCTGAGCTGGCGGGTTCAAATCCAGCCCAGGCTGCCAAACAACAATGGTGGTTGCAACCAAAAAATGGCCAGGCCTTGTGGTGGGTGCCTGTAGTCCCAGCTACTTGGGAGGCGGGATACTCGCTTGAGCCCAGGAACTGGAGGTTGCTGTGAGCTGTGATGCCACAGCACTCTATCCAGGGTGACAGCTTAAGGCTCTGTCTCAAAAAAAGTAAAATAAAATAAATCGTATTTTGTTAAATGTAATTAATGTAAGGATATGTTTGCATCACAAATACAATACCAAACACGTTTCCATAATCAAAACTACATGCTCAGGCAAAACAGTGAATTTCTTAGTGAAGTTGACTTCTTAGTAAGAATAAAATTTGACTTTTTAATTGTCACAATTTAGATACACTACATTATTCTTATTGAGTGGCTTTTAATATTTACTTAAAATTAGATATAAAGATTCAAAATGATTTTACAAATAGTTTATAAAGTCTTTGTAAATGAGGTAATTTTCAATATGGTATATATAAAATTTTCTGGGTACAGATTTACATGTTTTTAAGAGGGGGGGAGTTAATATTATTATCAGCTTCTTGATAAAGACAAGGACATCAATATAGCGAAAGCTATGGACTAAATTTTCACAAAAAAGAGGTAGGTGATAAAATGTTCTTTCCAAAACTAATATCTTTGAAGGCAAATTTACTGGGGAAGAGGTGAGAGGATGGTTCCGAAAGTCGAGGCTGTCAGAGACATAAAGTAGAGGTCTGTGCATTAATTCAGATAAAATGAGGCCTGCATTTGCCTGGCAGAAGGGAGCTGGAGAAGATAATTACTATAATCATTCATTTATTTCTCTATCTGCCATTTAAAGGTGGTTGGCAAATGTGGGAAATAAGCGTGACCATGGAGATAGGGCAGCAGCCAGAATCACAGCGAAAATCTCCCGGGGGTGGGGAACTTGTGGTCTTGTAGGGGCTTAAGTGCAATCTTTTGACTATATATAACTTTTGCTGAACAAATCCTTTTTTTAAAAAGCAGTGAAACACATAAAGCTTTTCTTGCCTCCTTTGGTGCTAAATAAGGACCCATCTCAGAATCAAGAAGCTACAGCTTCCCCATTCTTCTCCCCTCTCATTCTTCAAGACAGAAATGCTCCTCTTGTGAGTCATGCATATGTGTTCATCCCACCCTGCTTCTTTATGTCCCTAATTTATAATTCAAAGTTGCAGGTGTTTCTGATTTATTTAGCTGGTTATGTGACTAGCTGCAGGGGAGATCATAAAGCCAGTGTATGAAGCTAATCTTCTAAGTGAGATGCAGGCTCTGTTTCTCACCAATATTTCATAGAAGAGGCATTTACAAAACATAGGAAGGCTTTCTGAAGATAGAAAGGGGAGGGTGAGAGAGAGATATATAGAGATATTATAATTATACACAAAACCATAAAACAGTTCAGCACTTAATACAACTATGCATTCAACATATAATTAATTGAGATCTTAATATGTTTTAGGAAGCATGCCAGGACCTGGAACATCCATAACAACCGAGAAAGCAAGAAACCTGCTCTTAGGACTTCTCATTTTCTTAAAGAAAACTCTAATAAACAATATAATACACAAATCGTATGGGTGAAAGACAAAACTTTAAACAGCTAGTTAATAGAAATTAACCTAACATTAGATAAAGATTAGAACATGGTAAAAGAAAGAAAGCCATTTCGATATGCAAAGGAGAAATTAGAAGTAAAGGTATAAGATTTTGCAACTGCAAATATCTCTGAGGCGCAAGCATGTTCAGCATGTTCAAGGGACAGCATGTTTTCCAAAGCAGCTGCTGTGGAGTGAGGACAACTGACCTCAGAGACATTAAGGGAGTAGAAGTGAGGATGATCTTGTGACACTCAGGACTTTCTCTACAAAATAGCAAGGCATTGTAAAGTCTAACAAACTTGCTGAGTACCAACTATGGGCCAGGCAGGGCACCATTATCTTACAATGCAAATAGGAGGGCTGCATGACTACACACTGGGATAAGTTTTGTAGTTGAAAGACACATTGCTGATGAATACGATAGCTGCTTTCAAGTCTTTAAAATGTGTCTGGTTCAATATCGCACAAAAGAAATTGAACAAACATTTAGTGTTAAATTATAAGGTACTGTCAAAATATGCAATGAAAATTGAGAAAAATGAAATAGTAGAATATAGAATACACAGGTTTTTATGAAGAAAGATGCATAGATAATGGCTTTAGATAATGGGGAAAAAAAATTGGTAAGAATTCCTAACTTCTTTCGCTTTTTTCTTCCATTCCTTTCTTTCTTCCTTCTTTTTCCTTTCTTTCCCTTGTCCTCCTTTCCTCTTTCCTTTCTTCTTTTCCTTTGTTTCTTCCTTCCTTCCTTCCTTCTTTCCCTCCTCTTCCTCCCTTTTTATCTTTCTTCAACTGCCTCCCTCTCTTCCTTTTTTCTTCTTCCTTCCCCTTCTTTTATAATAATAAATACAGTGAAATTCCCTTTTGTGCTTGAGTGAAATATTGTTATGTTACAGAATTATGGGCACAAATAATACTCCTTTTTATGAGCTACTTTATACCAATCTTCTATCACAAAATCATAAACATGTAATTCTGTAACATAACAATATCACACTTAAGTACAAAAGGGAATTATTTCTACTAGACCCTGTATGTTGGCAATCAGAAAATTTGCCTAGAATATGTAAGAAAGTATTAGTCAGCAGCCAATAAAGACACCTTCAAAAAAGGGGGGCAAGGGCAAACGTGTAGAATTTTGATAAGTGGATGATTTAGAAAAAGAAAAAAAAAAGTTAACTAGCCAAAGGAATTGTCATCTTAGAGATTACTGATGACGTTGAAAAGACATTTTAACTATACTTTAAAAGAAAGAAGTCAATGAGAGAGTTGATGAATAAGTGATAAATTTAGCTTCCACAAGATTACAGAGTACACATTAAGAAAAGAGCTTAGCCTGCAAAACATATAGTTTTTACCAAAAAAATTATGAAGTATTTAAAATGTATTGCTGAAATAACAGAAAATGAAGGAAAAACAAAAGATTCATCAAAATAAGCCAAGGTTTGACACAAGAATACAAAGCAAAGACCAGTCCGGGAATGTAGGTCTTTAGGGACATATGGCCTAAATCTACGGCTGACCCACAAAGACGTCCCTTGCAATGGTTATAACCTCAGTGAAAGTGAAACCTAAAATAAAATCATAAGGAACATGTCTGATTTTCTTCTAAGTAAAAAATGGAGGGGAGGCGGAGCAAGATGGCAGCTTAGTAAAAATGGAAATAGAAGTCTTTCCTAAGAATAAGCAATACTAATCTCACTTCATATGATTTTGGGAATAAGAATATTTAGTATCCGTGAGATAAGTGAAACCACAAGCCAATATATTTTATTATTGGAAGAACCTGCAGATGGTTAAGACCTAAAGAAACTCAGAAGAATCAAAGCTCAGATGTCCTCTGTAAGAAAGCAATTTAAATATTGGGACCTCTCTCATTTCTTTAAAGTTAAATATAGCAAACAACCTGTTTAGCCACAAAATTATCAGGTATACAATATAAAATAAATGTGCATGAAATGTTCAGTTTTATGGATGAAAAGCTTGATTAAATAAATAACTGAAGCTACAGAAGGTATCAGAGTCAACCAAGCAGATTAAAAATCAAAACAAACATTTATGCTTTAAACTTAAAATATAAGGAGTTTAGAAAATGTCACTCCCTTTCACACAAAAAGACAAAAGCTGGTCAAATATAAAAACCAATGATCTTTCATGGACTTCATAGATATTACTTAGATTTCACACCACCCTGAGGTCTAGAAAGCTAGGTACATCTAAAAGGATACAGGAACCAAAATCTTCTTTACTAGAACAGAACTCACTGGAGCCACACACTAGTAAGAACACTTAAATAGTAATTTTGACAAATTGCTAGAAACTGATTGTGGACTAACAGGAGCATGAGAAATCTGGCTAAAACCTCAGCCCCCCCTCCCCAACATTCTTGACGTGATTAACTCCAAGAATATCACCTGGTACTTATGGTGACGTACCAATAAATCCCTCTTCCCATCTGGGAAGAAAGGAATAAAGTAATCATTATGAAAGATTATGTTTCATGACCAAAGTTTACTGTCCAGGGTAAAAGACTGTGCCAATAACTTGAGCCAGCAGAGGAAAAGCCACTTTCCTAACTCCAGCTTCCTTTGGTTGTCCTGTCTCATCCAAAGAGGGAGGCAAAGTGCAGAAACAGTTCTGAAGGTCACAACCCAAGGACACAGGCTCATTAAAAGACTGAAATTTATTTAAAAAGCTGTAGAGTGTGTCTCTCCTTCCATATCCCCATACTAACAGGGCTGCAGTGTACTAACAGGAGATCTCAATAGGAAAAGGTGCAATATACAAACTTTCTCTAAAAAGAAGTTTTTGTGCAAGCTCGAAATCAATAGAGGTGATAGAAAACAAGGACATTAAAGAAATTTGAAGCCTCTGGCACCAAGATCTGCAAAAAAATTAAACACAGTCGAACTCCTAGCTACATTAACTAGAATGCTGAGACTCTGCCTATTTAACCCAAGGTTCTATTAAATGACACAGCATGTCCAGTTTTCAAAACAAGTAACAAAGCATGACAAAAAGCAAAGGAAAACAAAGTCTGAACCGACTAGGCCATCATCAGAACCAGAAAAGATTTATCTGTGACACAAATATTGTAATTATCAGAAAAGAAATGTAAAATACTCCACTTACTATGTTAAGGGTTCTAATTGAAAAAGTAGACACCATGCAAAAACAAATGGATAATGTCATCTGATAGATTCTATAAGAACAAGAAGATCAAAAGAAATATAGAAGACAACTGGTCAAACAAAATAATTACAACAAATTTAGTAAACTTATTATTATTTTTTTGAGACAGGGTGTTGCTCTATCTCCTAGTTTGAATGCATGGCCTCATCATAGCTCATTGCATGCTCTGATCCTTGGGATCAAGCAATCCTCCCACCTAGGCCCCTCAGAGTGCTAAGATTACTGGCATGAGCCTATTATAAAAATTCTAATTGGCTTTAATCTGCAACTCTAGAAACAAACAACATCTCACTCTATAAAGTAGGATGAATATTCCCATTTTCATCTACAGAGGAGGTTGGTTTTATAGGCAGAAAAGTGCTGAAGAAAGCAAAAACAAAGAATACAAGCTGGACTGGTTATTTCAGAGTTACTTCCCTTGTCAAGATTGAATGAGAAGAAACTCACTTAGGACATCTAAAACTGGCTTGTGTGGGGATTTGGCTATTATCTCTCACACTGTGGATTTCCGGGAAGGTTTGATAAATAACTTAGTTTCTGCCCAGTGACATCGAACTGTGAGTGACTTCATTTTGCTTGGCCGGTTGAGCACAGTGCCTTAGCTCATCACTAACTTGTGGCTCCCTGTGGATTTTATTTAATGCCCCCTATCAACTGAGGACACATTTTGAGACTCTCAGTGGATGCCTGAAATTACAATGTGATTCTGCTCTCTACTTTTCTCTCTCAAAATACCTTATCATACTGGATTCACTCTCCTCATAATGATGTAAAATGACAAAACTCTTCATGATGAGATGACGTGAGGCTCATGACAGAGGCGCTGTGATGGAACATTAGGCTACTACTAACCTTCTGAGGGTCCACTAGGAGGATCATCTGCTTTGACTAATCCTGGGTCATTGAGTCATAATGAGATAGCTAGAATATTTTATTTTTCTTATTCTTAATTGACCTAATATTAATTCTGTTTAAAGCAATAATAGGAATGTTGTGATTATGGGACAATCAATGAAATCTAGAAATACTTGGTTATACGATAACTGCCATGCAGGGAGAGCCATACAGTATCATTTGAAGTAGAGTTTGATTAGGTAAAATTTTGTAATGTAAACTCCACAGAAACTACTAATTTTTTTTTTTGAAGTATACTTAGTACACTAAGACAGGAGGTAAACTATAACCATAGAAAATGCTGAATTAAAATCAGAGAAGGCAGTAAGGCAGGAGATAAGAAAAAAAGAAACATGCTCGATATATGGAAAACAGTTACAAACATGGTGGGAATTAATCCAATAATGCCATAATCACTTTAAATGTACATGATCTATACACAACAGTTAAAAGACAGATATTCTCATGATGGTTAAATAAAAAAAGACCCAAGTTATCTGCTGTCCTCACAAAACTGCTCTAAATATAAAGAAGCTGCTAAGTTAAAAGAAGAGAGATTGAGAAAGATGTGCCATCCTAACACTGGTGCAAGAAAACTGTAATAACTAAGTTAATTTCAGACAAAACAGACTCCAGAGTGAGGAAAATTATCAGTGATAAAAAAGGGCACTGCAAAATGATAAGAAGATCAACTATATGAAAACATAGCAATCATAGCTTACTTCAAACTTAAGTCAAACTTCTCGGTTTAAACAGCAGAAATGTATTATTTTACACTTCTATAGGTCAGAAGTCTGACACAGTTCACTCCAGGCTAGAAAGGTCTTGATAGAGCAGTTATTTCTTTCCATAGGATCTAGAAAAAATACTTTGAAATGCACTTGTGGTTACATTCAGCCCGACCAAATAATTTAGTAAAAAAAGTTGCCTATCTTTAGGCCAGCTGTACTCTTAATTCCATCTGCAAGCTTAATTTCTTGAGCCATGGAAGGTAATATATTCACAGGCTCAGAAATTAGGACATAGGCATCCTTGGGAGACTAATACTCACAACTGTTCTCCATACAAAATGCATTTACTCAAACCCAAGGTCCTCGAAAGTCCTAACCCTTTAGTGCCTCAGTTCCAAGTAAAACAGTCTCATCTAAATTTTACCAGTTCCAAAATTTATCATCTGTTTTAGGTAAATTAAGTATAAATGAAACTCTGAGAACTTGTAAAACTAGAAAATAACTTACCCGCTCCAAAAAGTCAATGATGAAACAAACTCTGAGGAGCAATTATATATGTTCCTGGTGAGACGGAGCAAGGCCCCTCTTAGGGGCCTGCCAGGCCTCTTCAAGCATGGAAATAAAGGGAAAAATCTTGAGTCCTTTCAAGGAAATTTCAGGCACTCAGCTAGCTTTCAAAAGTAAATGGGAAACCTGATGAATAAAAGAAGAATAATAAAAATAGTCCTACAAACAAGCCAGAGTCACATGACATTTTTGTTTTCTATGAAACTAAAAGATACACATCTTAGCATATGTTACTCAGTTATTTCAGAAACCCCTACCACCAACAGGAAAATACAGATAATGGAGAAATAAGGAATTGAACGCCGATCCCTTTAAGTTTCTCGATAAGGGTCCTGGAGAGAGTCAAACTCACCTCAGTATTCCTTCGAGCTAATGAAAGAATCTCTGAATCCACCTGTGATCTGTAAGCCCCTGTTTCAAGATATTCTGGCTTATTGGGGCCAAATCAAGGTATAACTTCCATGTATTGATTTACAATTTTACCTATAACATTTCCTTTCCCAAAATGGACTCTGGCCTTTAAAAAACTCTTGCTTAGAAGCCATCTGGTAGTTTGGGTCCTAGGTACATGGGTCATCATAAAAGTTTTGAGACAGATTGTATTATGATCCATTCTTTCACTTTCAAGACATACAGTCGACATCATCTTTTCTGATTTACCTGTGCAAGTTTCAGCTTGCTCAGCTTATTGGCATTGCTGGGAGGGCTTTGTTTGTTTCCATCCACAAGAATGTTATATAACTTGATTTTTGTGTATCTTGAAACATTCTTAATGACCCACGTATTGGCTGTGGTTATCCTGGCATGGTACCAGGCAATAAAATACTTCTTCCTCCTGCTACAACTCTTGGTTTTAATGTCTGGCTTTCCTGTCCACGGTGAACAAACCCCAGCTTTTAGGAACACTGGTCAGAAAGGGAGAAGATTAAAGGGAAAAAATGAAGTCACAGTTTCAAGCAAATTCAGAAATTGGCTTTATATATCCTGTTTGGTGTCAAGGCCTGGAATGAATTCTTTTGGAATCATCGATACATACTTATAAAAGGTTACACGCATTTGCAGCTGAGTAATTTTATCAGCTGTTTTTGAGCTATCAAATTTTAGGAGTCCTCCAGTCTTGTTTCATTTCATTCTCTCTGAACCTTTTAATTCAAACTGGCAGTGTCTTTGCCTGTATAACACAACAAAAAACTTTAGAGATCATCAAGGTATATCAAAGCGATTCAGTCCCAGATGCTGACCCACAGACCGTTTTTGGATAATCCCATCTCCAGTTCTGGTTTTTGCTGGGATGGCTGAGGAGATATATGAATTGAATGCTTTGTTTAACTGAATATTCTGAATTTTGTGCTTTTCTGAGGCATTAGTAAAAGTTTTTCTCAGAGTTTTCTCCACTCACTTTTCTGGCAGTGACTATCCTAATTACAGCATCTTTTGCAATCTGAATAGGTTGAGAATTTTGCAAATATTAAGTCCTGATTCCTATTTGCTTAAAAGTTCTTCCCTCAAACTACCTCTTTCTTCTCACATTTTAAAATAAACAGGACATATCTCTAAAATTTACTTAGAAATCTTAGCTAAATATCAAATATGCAAACTTTACTTTTTTAATAAAAGCTTCCTTGAGTGGGCTTTTCTCGAGGAGAATTGAATGCAGTATATTTCAAAAGAGCTACTTTCCCCCTTCTCATGCCAAAAGCATGAAGAGATTCTCTAAACTTCACCTGAGAACCTGGTATACATCAAGGTAAACCTTACAAAACTGTGGTCCTTCCCTCCAAGACCAGACCCCTGAAATTTCCAGCTCATCCTGCTCATCATTTAAATTCCTCATATAATTTAAATATTCTCACTAGTACCAGCTTCAGCCATGGGCTCTGGGCTGGGCTTGTGCTTCTTCTAAGCTGTGATTTTCTGTGTTGACTTGTCTCTCCAATTTGGGAGCAGCAGCTTGCAGTCACTTGCTTTGTGACCTCCATTCTCTGACTGATCCAAGAAGATTTGTTGATTTTCAGATTGGAGAGAGTCAAATCCACCTCAACGTTCCTTGGGTTTTCCTCTCACTCTGAGCATGGGGGTGAAAACTTTCAAGCTCTTACATGCCAGACGGAAAACTGGAAATGCCATGAATTCATATTCCTCATGGCATTTTATTTTATTTTGTTGCAGGAAAAGAAGGCCCAATGGAGAAAAAGAATCACCTAAACACCTGTTTTTAAGAGGAAGGGGCTTTATTCCAGCTGGTGGTGCTTTGGCAGAATAGTGTCCAAGATGGTTAAACTCCCCAGTCAGCTCTGTACCTGACCTTTTATTGGACACATTAGCAGGCAGACAAAATAATTATTATATCTTTCCGCATTGGAGGATTCAAAGCATGTGCAAGTTTTACAGAAGCCGTTCCAGGAAGCTAAGTTTTTACAATTCTTAGGAGCTGAGTTACTATGAGGAGGACTTTGCAGGAGTGTCCTTGAGTTTCTGCAAGAAGCCCTTTGTTAAATCAGAACATACCCTTCCTGAGTATCCTCTCTCAATTTTTTTACTTTAAAACAACTCATAGGTTTACAAATGTGACATCTATTGATCAAATTATTTATAATTTTCTATGTATGAATTAAGAATTAACTCCTGTTGAAAGGAGTTAGGTTACTAATAAAACTAATTGCTCTGTACATTTTCTATCATTTTTAACAACTTACAATTTTGAAATGATCACAAATAGTCTTTACCATCATTTTACATGATGAAGTCTCATTATGGAAAATACCTTACTCTTTTAATCTACAGTGTTGCACAAAGTGCTGTGCTGAGCATTGGAGTACAAAATGAATAATACAGAGCTTCTGCTTTTATGTGAACCTAATTCTGGTAAAGGAGACAGATAGCTGCCACTGGAAAAGTATTAAAATGAGATAGGACAGGAACAATAAAAGTTTCTGTGTTGGAAAATTAGTGCCATTTGCATACGTTGGAATGTATTACCGGGTCTGTGGGAGGAAAAAAAAAAAGTAAAAGAAAAAAGACAAGGCTCAGAAAATTTGCTAACATAAAGATATTTCTGTGAGTATAGAAGAATCTGGCAGAGGTATCATATGGTGAGTCTAATTCAATCAAAATGGAAGGGAACCCAATTCTAGGAAATGTTACTCTAATTCTTAGTAAAAGTCAGTTGCGTGGCCTTGGATAGTCCTCCCTCACCTAGCAGAACTACAAAAGTTCTAGAACTATTTTCCATATGCTTGGCATACATGTTGTGTTCTGAAATACTTCTCTCCATAAAGAAGAACTAGGAAAAACCTTCACTTGGAGGATAATAATACGTTAGTTAATTCCTAACTTACTCGGTCAAGGGAATCTGCTGCAAAACTATCATTCTATTTTATTTTATTTCATGGCCAATCTGTACCCACACATTTCTTGGACTTTGAAAAGAATTGTTTTATTTGGAAACTGAAAACTACAAGAGAAGTAAAGAAGAATATAGAAATAAAAGGAATTCTAATGCATACGAGGTCTGGAAATTAAGTTAACAAAACTTAATCTTAGAAAAAGTGCTCCATCACTCATTGTGGGATAGACTACAGTGGACTTTGACGAGCTCCCCTTGGGAAACTATTCACTGACACCAGCACCACCCTTCAAAGCAA
Organism: Perodicticus potto; assembly: GCA_963574655.1. Classification (NCBI taxonomy): domain Eukaryota; kingdom Metazoa; phylum Chordata; class Mammalia; order Primates; family Lorisidae; genus Perodicticus; species Perodicticus potto. The sequence continues at coordinate 15,085 of CAUYRH010143668.1, forward strand.
TTTCAGAACTCCTTTTCTGGAATGAACCTCGGAGCTGTCATTGTACAAGGTCTGGAAATTAAGTTTGCAAACTTGCCACCATGTGCTCACAGTGGCAGCCCTGTACAAACAACTTTGGTAAGGTTTCATAACCGTGGTATGTCAGGGTCTGACAGCTGTGTTTGTGTCAGTGTGTGGTTGTGTCTTGCTGAGTGGCATTTATTATTATTGTTGTATGTTTTTGTGTTCCATATGAGGACAGCTCCCATGGTCATTCCAGGAAAGGAATTCCTAAATTGCTTTGAAAGGTGAACTAGGTGCCGACATTGGTGCATAGCTTCCCAAGGGGAATATTTTAAAGTTGACCATAATGATATTCAGCAATGAGGTATGTAGTAGTTTTTCTAGAAAGAGTTCGTGAGCTAAACGGTTCATCTTGGTATGACTTAACCCCTACAAATCATTGAAAACCTCTTAAAATGAGAGTCTCATATCTACACTTCATTTTCATTTCTCCAATGACTCAAGCCCTTCTGATTAGCATTTTTTTCTTTTTCTTTCAGTTGTAATTTAAACATAATCAAGTGCCTACATTTTAAGCACATACCTGAAGTAGTTTTACTTAATTTATACAACATCATACATTGGTGATTCTATACACATTGAATATTAGCTTTACAAACCAACATATACATATATAGTTTTACTTCATTTAGGTTTTAAATGATATTTTTCAGATGCATAATGATGTTTAACATTTTTAGGTATGCTTGTTGATCATTTGAATATTTCCTCTAACCATTATCTATTATGTTCATCCAATTACTACATTGCAGGCAAATTATTTTTCTTACTGATTTGTACCTGTTTTTGTATACATCATTCCAAATAAGAGCCAAATATTTTCTTCCACTCTATGGTTTGCCTTTCCATGTTTCCATTTTCAATAGTATGTCAAAAAAATTGCTTTTTGTGTTATTCTTTAGCATATTTTATACATCACATATTTTTGCTAGATTAAAGTATTAGTGAATTTTCAGAATCACAGCAAATAAAATGAATTTTAACAAAGTTTAAATGAATGAATCAAGTGTTTGTTTAGATTCCAGAGGAGGGAAGGTTTGACTCATTCATGAAGTTTATGTTAAGTTTATATATTCAACAATAAATAATCCAAATATGAGGTTAGCATTATTTTTTCTTATGTACCCTTTTGTCTCAATTGTTTTTTGTTTTTACAAGAATAAACTGTAAAATTAATCATAGAAATAGGCTTTGGTTTATTTCATGAATTTTGCTGCATAAGCTGACGGCTATATATTAATTTTTTCAATCACTTTTTCTCATGAAAAAAACTGTAATATCTGTGGAGTGCAAGTTCTGTGAGCTTTAAAATCAGGTGTTATTGATGTAAACAAGAGGAAGAAATTTTTTAAAGTGCTAGCAGGACATAAAGGTATCTCAAAGCTATTGATTTATGATTTTCATTATGCCTTTACAATTAGAATAAAACATGAAATTTCAAGTTATGTTTCATTTTATGAACAGATTTACTTGTAGATAAACTACAAAATAGTCATGTTAATAATTTTACACAAATGGAAGAATCAATACATACTTCCCAATGAGGTTTGCTCTGTTTCTATTATATTCTCTTGCATTTCCGTTCTTTGGAAGGCAAAATATACTAGAATAATCAAAACTAAATTATTCATGCTTTTCCTACCTTGGCTATTTTTTAATAAAATAACTGGAGTATATAAAGGATGCACAAATTTCTCTATGAATTATGATGGGAAGGCATAAGAATTAATAATTTCCAGCAATACCATTTTTCTGGAGGTTGCAGAAACTTCTCAGCAAATATAATTATTCAATTCATATTAATTGAGTGCCTAGGAATTTCAAGGTCTTATGAGAACCATGAACATAAAAAGGTAATTCCTATCATCAAGAAAAAAAAAAGTAATTCTTACCTAAAAGAATAAGGCTGTACAAATAACAATATAGAGGGTGATATAAAAGAGGCAAACACCTATGCAAAAAAGGAAAATGTATTGCAAGAAAGATGTGCAGATTACATCAGAGATGCTAAAGGGAGAAGCTATCTCAACTTTTACTAAGTTTACTTCTCCTTTTCACTGAGGGAGACGCTATCTCAGTTTGTTTAGATTCTACAGGAGGGAAGGTTTGACTTGCTCATGAAGTTTATGTTGGTATCAGGCAGCTGGGCATGGAGTTAGGATGATCTGGTTAAGGCAGAAGATATTCTAAACTTCATAAGGGTATGAACAGGGATGGAAACATTAGGTTCTGACAGTTAATTTGCTGTATCAGTGTGTACGAGTTTAGACAAGAAAAGATAGAGGTTCAGGTGTCTGTGAGTGGTCTAGATTTTTGAAGAAGGAGATGGGGCTATCATTATGCAGGAATGTAACATGTTTAGTTGGAATTTAGGAAGATTAGTGATGGCAGCAGGAGTAATAAACAGAGTAGTAAGTCACTATGGATGCTGAGACTTAGAGCTCATCTGCCAATTCACATTGTAGGCTTAACACAAAGCAGCATGATGGTCTCTTCTCTGAAACTGTCCTGCTGACATAACCAATAAAATTTAGCTATATATACACATGCACTGAACTGTAGGGCTGATTTTACTACAGGTCAAAAGCCACAGCTACTTGCTACTTTCTAAAAACATCTTTATACCCATCAGCCTATGTTGTTTTTCTCCAGGGACCACTTCATACAAGGTATTAAACACATACCACATGCATAACAAAATGAAACAGAAATAAAGAGAGCAAACATAGGGAAAGAGTGACCATAATGAACAAAAACAAACAGAAATAAGGAGAACAAACATAGGGAAAGAGTGACAGTACTGGAGTGACTATCATCAGTGACAGGCTGAGAAGGAATTATCAGAGAGGTTTATACTGACAAGTCAGCAAAATCCTAGGCTTTGCCTGATTCCTCCTTTTAAACTCAAAAGACAAAATACTCAGCTTTTCTTAGAATCCGTTGCTCTACCACATGTATTTGTTTCCTCAGTCACTTAGTATAATTTTCAGAAATATCCAATAGGTTAGTCCTCAATATAAACCTCTTAGTAATGGAAGTAGATTAAAAGTGCAATGTGAATAGAAGAGAAGATTTTGAATGATAAATGTCTGAGGTAATGGAGATGCTACTTGCCCTTATTTGATCATTGCACATTGTACATATATATCAGAATATCCCTCTGTATCCTATATATATGTAAAATTATTATGTGTCAACAAATTTTTAAGAAGTATCATGTATGGGGGGCAGAGGCAAGATGGTCAACTGGAGCCAGCTTTCCACAGAGGCTCCTGTCCAGAAGGAGAGTTAAAGGACAGCATTTTAGCAAGTAAACTGATGGTTTGGAGCTGAGCTAAAAGAAAAGGTTGAAGAACACACATCAACCCTGCTGAGGTGAGCTGCAACCCCAAGGGAAAAAACAATAGGTACAAAAATCCATCACCAAGAGGACAGAGTCCCCTCCCCCATAAGAAGCCCCAGGAGTTCCCCCAATCCAACTTCAACTTATCTGCTCATCTAGCCAAACTGTGTGAAATAATCATGGGGCAGAATAAGTGGAAAACTCTGGTAACATGAATAACCAGAGGAGGTCAACTCCCCCAAGGAACGACATGGTGCACACAACTGAAGATCCCATTCATAAACAAATGGCTGAGATGTCAGAAATCGAATTCAGAATTTGGATCACAAATAAGATTAATAGAATGGAGGTAAAATTAGAATTAGAAATTCAAGGATCATTACAAAAATTGTCTCAAGAATTCAATAAATTCAAAAACAAAATAACCAAAGATTTTGACGTATTGAGAAAAGATTTTGCACCTCACAAAGATCTGAGAAATACAGTAGAATCTCTGAGTAACAGAATGGAGCAGGCAGAAGAAAGGATTTCTGACATTGAAGATAAAGCTTTTGAATGCTCCCAAACACTCAAAGAGGAAGATAAGTGGAGAGCAACAATGGATCAATCTCAGAGGGCTCTGGGATAATTTGAAGAAAACTAATATTTCCCTTATAGGAAGATACTCTTCTTCATGAGATAATGAAGGAACATTTCCCAGACATGCCAAGAGATTCTGAAATCTACATAGCAAACAGTTTTAGAACCCCAGCATGACTCTACCTGAATAAGACATCTCCTAGGAACATTATAATTAACTTCACCAAAGTTAAAATGAAGGAGAAAATTCTGCAAGCAGCAGACATAAGAAAACCATAAACTACAGGGGAAAGAACATTAGAATGACTGCAGATCTCCCTGCTGAAACCTTTCAAGCTAGAAGAGGGTGGTGATCGACTTTTAATCTCCTAAAAACAAATAACTTTCAACCTAGGATACTGTATCCAGTGAAACTGAGTTTCATTTATGATGGGGAAATTAAATACTTTACTGATATTTACATGTTGAAGACATTTGCCATAACTAAACCAGCTCTCCAGGATATTCTTAGACCTATTCTCCATAATGACCAGTGCAATCCTCTACCACAAAAGTAAACTTGCTCATAAACTTTTGATCAAATTCCAACTTCCACAGTGGCAAAAGGAATAAAAATGTCTACTGGACTTTCAAAAAACTCCATGCCCAAAATTCTACCAGGCTTATCAATATTTATAATTAATGTGAAAGGCTTAGATTGCCCTCTAAAGAGGCACAGGTTGGCTGACTGGATACAAAAACTCAGGCCAGATATCTGCAGCATAAAGGATCTCTTATCTTACCTTAAAAGATAAATATAGTCTCAGGGTGAGGGGATGGTCATCTGTATTTCAGGCAATTGGAAATCAGAAAAAAAGCAGGTGTTGCAATTTTATTCACAGATACAAAAGGCTTTAAAGCAACAAAAGTGAGGAAAGATAAGGATGGTCACTTCATATTTGTTAAATATAACACTCAACCCGATGAGATTTCAACTATTAACACTTATGCACCCAACCAGAATTCACCTCAATTTATAAGAGAGTCTCTAACTGACATGAGCAACTTGATTTCCTCCCAGCACCATAGTAGACAGAGATTTTAACACTCCTTTGTCCGTGTTGGTTAGATCCTCCAGAAAGAAGCTAAGCAAAGAAATTTTAGACTTAAACTTAACCTTTGAACAATTGTATTTAACAGACATCTACAGAACATGTCATCCTAACAAAACTGAATACACATTCTTCTCATTAGACTGTGGAACGTACTCCAAAATTGATAACATAGTAGGTCACGAGTCTAACCTCACCAAAGTTAAAAGAATAGAAATTATTCCTTGGATCTTCTCAGACCATCATGGACAAAAAGTGGAACTCAGTAACAACAAGAATCTGCATACTCATACAAAAACATGGAAACTTATTAACCTTATGCTGAAGAATAGCTGGGTCATAGACAAGATTAAGAAGGAAATTACCAAATTTTTGGAACAAAATGACAATGAAGACATGAATTATCAGAACCTCTGGGATACTGCAAAGGCAGTACTAAGAGGGAAATTTATAGCACTGCAAGCCTTCCTCAAGAAAACAGAAAG
>CAUYRH010143671.1:0-27758 GCA_963574655.1 Perodicticus potto
GGCGCCTGTAGTCCCAGCTACTTGGGAGGTGGAGGCAGGAGACTCGCTTGAGCCCAGGAATTGGAGGTTGCTGTGAGCTGTGATGCCAGGGCACTCTATCCAGGGTGACAGCTTGAGGCTCTGTCTCAAAAAAAAAAAAAATTTAAAAAAAATAAAATAAAATTCACCACATCATACACCTAAAAGTGGTGAGTCTATATTTTATACCTCCTTAAGCTTACAAGAAGAGGAGAAGGACAGAGGGGAAGATGAGGGAATGTGTTAATGTGGATGTTGGTTTATGGGTATTTATTGTAAAATCCTTTCAATTCTACTTCACATTTGATAATTTTTATTTAAAGTATGCCGAAACACATGAACCTGAGATGAACGTCACACAAAAAGAATAATATTCCAAATGTTATGCCTTGAGTTACTTTTCCCATGGACATTTCTATGTGATGATCTTAGGGTAGGGAGCACCAGGAATTTACTATTTATGCATTTATTTAGTGGCTATGTGTGTATATATAATATATATATATGTATGTATTATTTGAGTAATTTAATTATTTTCTTGAGCAACCGTTGGGGTAATAGTGAGGTTGGATTGAGGACCAAAGCTAGTATAAAATGTTTTGCCAAGAAATGCACTTATGGGCGGCGCCTGTGGCTCATCGAGTAGGGCGCCAGCCCCATATACTGAAGGTGGCGTGTTCAAGCCCGGCCTCAGCAAACTGCGAAACAGAAAAGTAGCGGGGCGTTGTGGCGAGCGCCTGTAGTCCCAGCTACTCGAGAGGCTGAGGCAAGAGAATCACCTAAGCCCAGGAGTTGGAGGTTGCTGTGAGCTGTGTGACACCACGGCACTCTACCGAGGGTGATAAAGTGAGACTCTGTCTTTACAAAAAAAAAAAAGAAATGCACTTATATGCCTTGAATATATAATATAAAATTGATCAAGACTACATTATTTTATAGTCTCTTCTACTACCCTCACCCAATAATCAGGAGGATTAATAGGTTCTATTAGTAGAACCTAACTTTAAAATTAAATAGTCACTAAAATTTTATTGAAATCCAATGATAGAAGATGCCCAAAGGTGATTTATTGTTTCTCAAGAGCCACAGTTTTATAACCTTTTAGAACAGTCCCTTTTGCATGGCATCCTTACTAATGCAACATTGCCAAAACCACCCTGTCATTTCTTCCTTAAAAAGAGTAGAACACCTCTTTGTTGACTGTGACTTTCATCTCGATGTCTCTTTAAACTTAGGCAAGTGGGCTTCTACCTTTATTTTTTTGTAAACATAGAGTCTTGCAATAGCCCAGACTGGTCTCGAACTTCTGGCTGCAAGTAGTCTTCCTGCCTCTGCCTCCCAAAGTGCTACGATTACAGGCATGAGCCACTGTGCCCCACCTGTGAGCAAAGATTGTTGCCCTGGCTCAGCACCTGTGGCTCAATGGGCTAAGGCGCCAGCCACGTACACCTGAGCTAGTGGGTTCGAATCCAGCCCAGGCCCGCCAATCAACAATGATGGCTGCAACCAAAAAATGGCTGGGCGTTGTGGCGGGCACCTGTAGTCCCAGCTACTTGGGAGGAGGAGGCAGGAGACTCGCTTGAGCCCAGGAGTTGGAGGTTGCTGTGAGCTGTGATGCCACAGCACTCTACCCAGGGTGACAGCTTGAGGCTCTGTCTCAAAAAAAAAAAAAAAAGATTGTTGCCCTTCTGGAAAAAAGATAAACTATAGGCTTAAGATGGCATCCTTTGAGACTTTTGAAATAACATTTTTGTAGTGATCCCTTGACATACATGGTTATTGCCCTTTATTCTGCAGATCAGGGATTGACAAAAAAGCCAGAGAGTGAATCTTTTAACCTTTGAAGGCAACCTGATCATTATCTCTTAACTGTGCTGTGGTGGTGAACACCATAGATAACACATAAATGAATAAGAGTGGTTGTGTTTCAATGAAACTTGATTTCATTTATTTATTTTTCTTTTTTTTTTGTAGAGACAAAGTCTCACTTTATCACCCTCAGTAGAGTGCCGTAGCGTCACACATCACACATCACAGCAACCTCCAACTCCTGGGCTTAGGCGATTCTCCTGCCTCGGTCTCTCGAAGCTGGGACTACAGGTGCCTGCCACAACGCCCAGTTATTTTTTTGTTTTGCAGTTCTGCCGAGGCCAGGTTTGAACCCACCACCCTCGGTATATGGGGCCGGCACCTTACTCACTGAGACACGGGTGCCGCCCTCATTTATTTATTTTATTATTTATTTATTTATATTTGTTTGAGACAGAGTCCTACTCTGTCACCTTAGGTAGAGTACTGTGGCATCATAGCTCACAGTAACCTCAAACTCTTGAACTCAAGAGATCCTTTTGCTTCAGCCTCCTGAGTAGCTGGGACCACAGGTGCCTGCCACGATACCTGGCTAGTTTTTCTGTTTTTAGTAGAGATGGTGTCTCACTCTTGCTCAGGCTGGTCACGAACTCCTGAACTCAAGCAGTCCACTTTCCTTGGCCTCCTAGAGTGTTGGGATTATAGGCATGAGCCACCACGCCCAGCCCCAGTAAAATTTTATATACAGAAAGAGGTATGGGGCTGGATTTGACTTGGGCTGCAGTTCGTTGACCCCCCCAGCTGTGAACTATAAACATCACCCAAAACAAATATATGACTTGTAATGACAAAGGATTTCTATAGTCAAATAACATAGGTGCTACTATGAAGAGAACCAATAATGAATGATAAAATGTTCATCAGAAAAGCCCCATATCAAAGAAATCAGGGTGTGCGTATTCTGGGACTCTGTTTGATTTAGTGGTATGCAAAAACGTGTTTTATAGAAACATACTTACCCAAGATAGCTTAGAAATGTGTCACTTATTAAATGACCACTTTAGTTGATAAAATATCATTTAGTTATAATCATAAAATTCAGAGAGTAGGTTTTATTTCTACTGTGTCTCTCTATAAGATTATACTTTTTTAAAAAAATTGGAGATGGGCTCTCTCTGTGTTGCTCAGGGCAGAGCATAGTGTAGAGTGAATTCAAGAGCAATCATGAAGCTGAACAGCTCACTGCAACCTTGAACTCCTGGGCTCGACTGTTCTCCTGCCTTAGCCTCCTGAGTAGCTGGGAGTACCACGGGCCACCACACCCAGCTAAGATTATATGTTTTTATAACTAGGAAGTCATCTAAGATGACCTTATTCTTGTGAAGATATTCCAGAAATTGAAGTCAGTTCCATGAAGATTCAGTTCTCTGATGCTTTATTCTTGGTGGTGAGGAGGAGATAAGGACATGACAACTGCGACTGGAATGTGTATGATCTGCAGTATTCCCTGTACTTAGATCCCGTCCTCTGACTTCAAGCAGAATTATTACTTAAGGACTGTACATGATTAGTCGGGGTTTAAGCAAAGGTACTGCCATAAAATAGAACTTAGAAGAGCTAAGAGTCCTTGCCCTCATGATTATAGCATTCGTATTAAACAATTTTAAAAGGTGGGAAAGGAGGAAATAGCCACAAAAGGATATTATGGGAGATGTGTTTCTGTCACTTCCAGTCTCTTCATACTGTTGCTTACTATTGAATGGATCTAATTTTTATTATTTAGTGGGATAATTTTCTTTTCCCCCACTAGATCCAGGGACAGACTGGAAAGTGAGAGAATTTTCTCACTGCCTACTTCTTGGGATAAGTGAAGATAAAAAAACTAGTTCCAAGCAGATCATTCTTATTTCATGAAGAATAATTTAATTTCCCTTGAAATGTAGTGAGTAGACCCCATTATCCTGAGGGATGGACCTTGGAACTAATTGCAGTTTTTATTATTATAATTATTTAACAACGACAACCTTTCTCAATGATGTGGGCCTTGCTACGCAAAGCTTGTTGCTGGAGAAGAAGCTCTCTAATCTCTATGGGGAAAGCCCATTACTACTGGTAGGTAATTTTTATACACTATTTGATTTAATCCGCACAACAGCCTATAAAGTAAGTGTAACAGCTGAAAAGGTAGCTTGTCTAAGACTAGGAAGCTTCGAAGTTGCTTCTGTGGGATTCAAACCTGTGACTGGCCCAAGACCTGTACTCCCTGTGCTGAGTGAAGGTGAATTGCACTGCAGCTGCAACTCTGGAAGCAAGAGCTGGGAAGCACGAGGCTGTGCCACTAAAGCCTGACCCAACAAGCAAGTCATTGAGTCTTGCTGCCCCTTGGCTTCCTCACCTGTCATTAGAGAGGATTAGCCAATAGCTCGCCAAATCAGGACAACTTAGTTCACACAACCAGGACAACTTAGTTCACAGCTTATACTTGTTCATCACAAAATAAGAAAAATAATGTAATGTAATTTCTCCGTAAAGCTACAATTTATTCTACTTAAAGAACTATCCTCTGATCTAAGAATATGTTCTTCCTACAAGTTTTGGTAGTACAATGTCCTTCATATAAAATATTGGGTGTAGATGGTAGATATTTTTTCTTTGAGATAGTCTCACTCTGTTGCCCAGGCTAGAGTGGCATGGCTTGAGGCTAGCTCACAGCAACCTCCAACTCCTAGGCTCACGTGATCCTCCTATCTCAGCCTTCCAAATAGTTGGGACTAAAGGTGCCCCCACAATGCCTGGCTAATGTTTCTATTTTTGGTAGGGAACAGTGTGTTGCTCTTGCTCACGCTGGTCTCAAACTCCTGAGCTCAAGCAATCTTCCTGTCTTGGCATCTCGGAGTGCTAGGATTATAGCTGCCATGCTCAGCCTGATGGTAGATTATTTGTAATATCCTTACTGAGCAAAATAAAATGTTGGTATCCTATTTGGGTTTCTAAAATACTGTTGTTAGGGGTTTTGTTGGAATTTTCCTTGCCTTTGAAATCCCAGCATTTGGGCTGAATATTATTTAGGTCACAGATTATTGGGGAGGGTGGTTCCAGTTAAAGAACTCTGGTCTATAAATAAAGCCTGATATAGAAAGAAAGCTGAAACTTCAGAAGGTTCAGGATATTATTCAATCACACAAAAGATTCAGGGTATTATTCAGTCACACAAAAGGTCCTTTAAATCGAATATAGATTTGAATGAATTGCCAACATTTAAAATTTGGGAAATTTTACATGTTAGTATGAATTTCCGGCTTCACTAGAAAAATTAGATCTGGCGATCTTGATCTCACATTGCTGCTGGAGCAGCGTGGCCCCCACACGACCCTTCTGGTTTGCCATTGTTCCCACTGTTTTCTTCTTCATCTCACACTGCCAGCTTCACTCACATGCCATCCCAATCCTACAGGCTTTGATACTCTGGTTTCTCTTCAGATCTTACAAATCTTTCGTCTTTTACCAATCCTACAGGCTTTGAAGCTTGCAGGGAGACTTTGAAGCTCCTGTGAATGTGGCCCGGGGACCGCAGCATGGACATCACCTGGGAGATGGTTAGAAGTGCAGAATCTCAGGCTTCACGCAGAATCTACTGAACCAGGGCCTACATTTAACAAGATCTCCAGGCAAATCGTATGCACAGTCAAGCTTGAGAAGTCCATTGAGAAAGACCTGGATCTGCAAGATCCTTTCTTCAACAAGAGTCTAAGTGTTGGGTATGATCCCACTTAATGGGCACAATGTCAGGGTGTATGGCACACCTCTTGGAGATGGAGCACAATTATAAGAGGGACTCTATCTAATAAATGCAAACATTGTAACCTAATTCTTTGTACCCTCAAATTAACCTGAAACAAAAAATTGTATATTAAAATAATCTCCATTGTAAGGATGAATATACAATAAATAACACAGACAGGGCTAGTCTATGGGGTCTCTATGGGGGTGATGGTGGTGGTGGTGGTGGGATGGACAGGCGGCTGGGGAATGGAGCTGGGACTCAAAGACAGGTAGGAAAAAATGTGCAGAAAGAGTTGTTCCTAATCCACAGCGAGGGGACTAGGAGCATCACTGATTGGCTGGAACATGAGGCCTGATATGGGTAACATTGGAAATACAGTTTGAGCATAAATTATAGTTCAGACTTCTAGGCTAAGATATTTGAAATTTGTTTTGTTTATAAGGAGAAGCCATTTATAGCTTGAAAATTTAATATGGGTGTTTTGAGAAGATTAATAGTCTCAGGGACATGTTCAGAATGGTTTTATGTACAAGTCTGGACAGCGGTAAAACAAATTCCTATGACACATTTTGTGTCTTTTCTACTGATGCTGGCATTTGTTTCTCCGATACATGTCCTCTGACACCCTGACTCAGCTCTCAGAGCCATACTGGTTATTTCCTGGGTTTGTTTCATGCCTTGCCATGGGAATGACCGTTACAGGTCAGGGAGTCATAGAGCTGCTTCCAGGGGTACAGGATCTGGCCTGAGAGTGAGGAATTCACTCAACATCCAAGAACCACGTTTCCCCAGCTGTGGGTGGCAGAGAATAGTGTTTGTGCCCCAATGAAGTTCTAACAGTGTTCTCAGATGCCTGGCAGCATTTGGAAAGTATTTGTGACTGTAATTTATACTCTTTTGATTTTCAATGAGACTATTCGTGGCAGTACACCATCTATCCATTCTACTAATTAAAAGTTTTCCAGAATAGCTCCTGTGTCTGATTTGGAAGTATTTGCCACAGGATAGGTAATGTGGCATTTAACTGTTGAGTAATCTTTCTCGATGGAATTTTGTTGAAGACCAGATATTAAGGGTTATTGTTTCTTTTGTGATTTGGTCCTTTTTTTTTTTAAACCAAAGTCTGTAAGCCGTAAAGAATGGAGACACCCTATTGTTAAATCAGTCCGTTGCCCCATAAATTCCATTACGTTGTTGGTCGATGGCATCACATCAGGACCACATTATGCCTTTCTGTTTGTGTTGACGTGTCTTGCCTAGAGTCTGGCCGTTTATTACAGAGCTAAATATGGTCTTATCATGTGATCAAGGAAGAAGTTGACAGTAGTCACTGAAATCCCCTTGTATGATTGTCACAAAACTTGGGTCTGAGACTCGCAGAAACACTCGCCTCTCATCCGGCTGAGGCACCCAGTTCAGAGCTGCACCGTGCGCTATCAGTGGCTGTTGAGAATAGACATTTTTGCGATTCAACAACAACAAAAAATCAAACAGCCTGATGAAAAGAGCAAAGAACTCAAACAGACATTTTTCTTTCTTTTTTTTTTTTTTTTTGAGACAGAGCCTCAAGCCGTCACCCTGGGTAGAGTGCTGTGGCATCACAGCTCACAGCAACCTCCAATTCCTGGGCTTCTCCGCCTCCCAAACGGCTGGGACTATAGGCACCGGCCACAACGCCCAGGCACTTTCTTTTTTGGTTGCAGGCCGTCATTGTTGTTTGGCGGGTCCGGGCTGGATTCGAACCCGCCAACTCAGGTGTACGTGGCTGGCGCCTTAGCCCGCTGAGCCACAGGCGCCGAGCCAAACAGACATTTTTCTAAAGATGATATACAAAGAGCCAACAAGCATGTGAAAAGATGCTTACCATCTCCAATTTTGTTAGAGAATGCGAATCGAAACCACGAGGCAGCACCATGACCCCAGCTTGAGGTGACAGCGTGAGCCTTCAGAAATAAATGGCCAGCACAGTGGCTCACGCCTGTAATCCCAGCACTTGGGAGCTGAGCTGGGACGCCACAGCACGCTACGGAGGGCGACAACGTGAGACTCTGTCTCAAAAGAGGAATAGAATAAAATAAATAGAACTTAGAATTAAAACACAGTATGCCGCGCTATCACTTTGTACTCATTAGTACGTCTACTAAAAACAAAACAAAACACTAGGAAGTGTGTGTGAAGAGGCAGATAAATTGGAATCCTGTGCACTGTTCTGGGATTGTAAAATGGTGCAACTGCTATGGAAGGGCAGTGTGGCGCTTCCTCAAAAGGTTGTGGCATGGAACGACCACGTGATCCAGCGGTCAGCATCCAGGAGAATGGAAAGCAGCGTCTGCAGGAGGAGTCTGCAGGCCGCGTGCAGCACAGTGATTCACGGCAGCCAGAGATGGACACCAACCTGCTGTTGCGCGGATGGCGGACACGGGACGGAGCGCGCACGGATCATGGAATGGTCAGCCCTGACAAGGAAGGAGGTCCGGTCACCTGCCATGGCCTGGACGGTCACTGAGGACATTATGCTCAGTAAAATAAGCCAGTCTCAAAGAGGAAAACAGCGTATGATTCCACTTCGGTGAGTATTGAAAGTAGTCAAATTCATAGAAAGAGGAAGTAAAATGGCGGGCGGTGCCGGTACCCAGTGGGTAGAGCGCCGCCACATACACCAAGGCCGGCGGTTCGAACCCGGCCCGGGCCTGCTAAACAACAATGACAACTGTAACAAAAAAATAGCTGGTTCTTGTGGCAGGCACCTGGAGTCCCAGCTACTTGGGAGGCTGAGGCAGGAGATTCGCTTGAGCCCAAGAGTTGGAGGTTGCTGTGAGCTGTGATGCTAAGGCACTTTACTGAGGGAAGTAAAATGGTTGTTCCCAGGGGCTGGGCAGAGGAAAAGGGAAGTTATATAATGGGTATCCTGTTTCAGATGGGTGGAATAAACAAGTTCTGCAGGCTCGGCGCCTGTGGCTCAACAGGCTAAGGCGCCAGCCACGTACACCTGAGCTGGCGGGTTCGAATCCAGCCCGACCCGCCGAACAACAATGACGGCTGCAACCAAAAAATGGCCAGTCATTGTGGCAGGCACCTGTAGTCCCAGCTACTTGGGAGGCAGAGGCAAGAGACTCGCTTGAGCCCAGGAATTGGAGGTTGCTGTGAGCTGTGATGCGACAGCACTCTATCCAGGGTGACAGCTTGAGGCTCTGTCTCAAAAAAAAAAAAAAGTTCTGCAGATTAGCTTCATAGTAATGTGAATCTACTTAACGCTACTGGGCTATATACCTAAAAATGATTAAGAAGGTAAGTTTGTTTTTTACCACAATAAATAGCCTACTTAATAGCCTGCTGTATCCATGCCCTTTGTCCCATAACCTCTTATAAATCCCCTCACACACTGACTCTAGGCTTGGTACATATAGTCAAAAACATGCTGTGTCCCTTAGGAGGCTGGATCTCTAAAACGACACAGTTTCTGCCTTGCCTTCTCTTTCCTTTGGGGCCAAGCCAGAATGCTAAGAGGAAGCCCACAGCAGGCAACATGGAGACCACATTGAAGAAATACATGCAGAGAGAATCGAGACACCCCCACCCAGCACCAGCTGCACCAAGGGAGATAGTTGGATGGCAAATAAGCACAAGGAAAGCTATTCCCCATCATCAGGAAAGTACAAATCAAAACCGCAATGAGATACTACCCCTACTAGAATCACTAACATTAAACAGACTTAGCATAGCAAGTGCTGGCAGGGCGTGGAAGAGCTGGCACACTCAGACACCACACTGCAGGGAATGGAAGTGGTGTGACAACTTGCCAAAACACTGTGGCAGTTTTTAAACAGTGAAACATACACTTACCGTGTGGTTATCTAAGAGAAAAGGAAGCTATGTCCTTACAAAGACTTGCACCTGATAGTTCAAGTTTTATTTATAATAGGTGAAAGGCGAAAAAAATCCGAATGTCCACTTACACATAAACCGTGTTATTTTCTTAAAATGGAATACTGCTGGCGGGGCATGGTGGCTCACGCCTGTAATCCCAGCACTCTGGGAGGCCAAGGCGGGTAGATAGCTTGAGCTCACCAGTTCGAGACCAGCCTGAGTAAGAGCAATACCCCCATCTCTAAAAAAGAAAAAAAAATTAGCTGGGTATTGTGGCAGGTGCCTATAGTCCCAGCTACTTGGGAGTTTGAGGCAAGATGATCGCTTGAGCCCAAGAGTTTGCATTGCCATTAGCTATGATGCCATGGCACTCTACCAGGGGCAACAAAGTGAGACTCTGTCTCAAAAGAAAAAAAAATGGAATACTGCTCAGCAATAAAAAAGGAATGTACTCAATGACCATGAGGTCCACTGCCCTCCTATCAGAATGGCAAATATAACACAAGACTGAATGCTGGCAAGAATGTGGAGTGGGCCACTTTGGAAGACAGTCTGGCAGTTTATTACAAAGCTAAATATGTTCTTGTCATGTGAGCCAGCAATCACATTACTTGGTATTTACCTAAAATGAGTTGGAAATTTATGTCTACACAAAAACCCAAATCTAAATGTTTATAGTGTCTTTCTTCATCATTGTCAAAACTTGAAAGCAACTAAGAAGTCTTGCAACAGATAAATTGTAGTCCATCCATACAATGGGTTATGATTCAGCAATAAAGGAAATGAGCCATCAAACAACGAAAAGACATGAAGGAAAATTAAAACGCATGTTGCTAAGTTTAAAAAGTCAGTTTGTAGACAACTACATGTCCACATGAAAGAAAAATTCTAGTGAACAGGAGGAGGGAAAGGGAAGGGGGAGGAGGGAGGTCACTGGCAAGACAATGTTGGGGTAGACAGCACACCCCCTGGGTGAAGGGCTCAACTTCAGCTTGAACTTTACCATGGAAGCAAAACAAGGCAGCCTAAACATTTGTACCCTCATGTCAACCTGAAATTTGAAAAAGCCTTTCTGTAAAGGCTAATGCTATTTTATTCCAATGATGTGACATTCTGGAAAAGGCAAAACTATAGGGGCAGCGAAAAGATTAGTGGTTACCAGTCGCGGGGAGAGGAGGGAATGAACAGGTGGAGCGCGGAGGATGTTTAGGGCAGAGCAACTGCTCGCACGATGCCGTGAGTGGAGACGTGCCACTACACATTCGTCAAAGCACAGAGAATTACAGCCAAGAGTGAACCTTACTGTAACTATGGACTGCAGTTAATGTAATCTGTCGACACTGGTTCATCCTTGTACATCAAATGTACCACACTGATGCAAGCTGCTAAAAATAAGGTAATCTGGGGGTGCAAGGGGGAGAGACAGGGCATACAGAACTCTGTATTTTCTGCTTATTTTTTCTATATATTTTACACTGCTCTAAGAAAAGTTTATTAGCTAATAAAAAGAATAAACTATTGATATACACAGGATAAATCTCAAAATAATTTCAATGAATAAAAGAAACTAGACTAACAAAGAATACATACTACATATATGACTCGATTTATATAAAATCCTAGAAAATGGTGATAGAAAGCAAATTGGCGATTGGCTGAGAATGAGGGGGCCTGGGGAGTGTGTTGCTGGGAAGGGAAGGAGGGAGAGATTACAAAGGGGCATTAAGAAATTTTTGCAGCTCACAGACGTGTTATTTTGATTGTGGTGATAGTTGCATAGGTGTGTACACATGGTAAAACTTATCAGCTCTACACTTTCAATGTGTACAGTTTATTGTTTATCAATTATCTCTCATTAAAGCTGTTTTTTAAATGCCAAAAACCAAAAAGTAACCCAATCATTTATTCATTTTCATGACTCACCAGCTGTGGCTGGGCAGTTTTGCTGATCGTGCTGGGCTTACTCATGGGTCTTGGTCACCTGCAGTTTGGCTGCGGGGCTGTCTGGTCTAGGAAGGCCATGGGTGGGAAGATTCACCATTGCCCCCAACCAGGTCCTAGCCTCCCTCCCACCCCCCTCCAGCAGACCTGTGGGGCAGGGGTCCCAAAGATAGGCAGAAATGCACTGCAATTTTAAAGCCTCTTTCTGTGTTGAGTTTGTTACCGTGCTATCTGCCAAAGAAAGTTACATGGCCACAGTCAGTGTGTGAACGGACTAAGAAGTTGTAGGACAGAAGATGTGGCTATAGGGAGGTCATTCATTGGGCTATTAATACAATTTACCAATAATGTTTTGATTTGTATTTCTTTAATACCATTAAGAAGGTACTTTTATGCAATTACATATTACTTTTTTATATACAATTTGGCAATTTTTAAATCTCTTATTGAATGTAATTTGGCTATTAATTTAATATGTTTGCATTAATTCTTTTTCTAAATTTTTCTTTCTTTCTTTTTGTTTTCTATCTTTTTGGAGACTCTGTTGCCCAGGCTAGGATGCAGTGGTGTGATCATAGCTCACTATAACATCAAACTCCTGGCCTTAAGAGATCCTCCTGCCTTGGCCTCCTAAAGTATTAGAATTACAGATGTGAGCCACCATGCCTGGCCTAGAACTGTTTTTAAAACATTTTCTCTAGGCAAGGCAAGGTGGCTTATGGGCATAATCCTAGCACTCTGGGAGGCAAAGGTGGGTGGATTGCTTGATCTCAGGAGTTCCAGACCACCTGAGTAAGAGCAAGACTCCGTCTCTAAAAAATAGCTGGGCATTGTGGAGGGCACCTGTAGTCCTAGCTACTCAGAGGTTGAGACAAGAGGATTGCCTGAGTCCAAGAGTTTGAGGTTGCTGTGAGCTATGACATCACAGGGCAACAAAGTGAGACTGTATCTCAAAAAAATAAATAAATAGGGGGGCACCAATGGCTCAAAGGAGTAGGGTTCCAGCCCCATATGCCGGAGATGGCGGGTTCAAACCCAGCCCCAGCCAAAAACTGCAAAAAACTAAACTAAACTAAATAAATAAATAAAAATGTTCTCCTGAACTATATTTATAATATTAACCCCACAACCAAATCAGATTTCACAGCTAAGGTAACAGAGGCTTAGGGAAGCTGGCACATTTGCCTAAGCTCACTCAGACAGCAAATGGTGGAGGAAGGGCCTTAACCTCACTGTCTCTGCCTTAAAATTTCACTTATTAAACTGTGTCATGTCAAGAACATGTGGCTAAGAGAAGTGATAAAAAACTACATTTTTGTTCAGAATGTACTTTCTACTTTCCTTCTCCCTTTGCTCCTCCTCCTCCTTCCTCTTCCTTATTTTTTTTTTCTTTTGTTTTCATCGAGACAGAGTCTCACTACGTCACCCTCAGTAGAGTGTTGTGGCGTCACAGCTCACAGCAACCTCCAACTCCTGGGCTTAAGCGGTTCTCTTGCCTCAGCCTGCCGAGTTGCTGGGACAACAGGTGTCCACCACAACGCCCGGCTATTTTTTGGTTGCAGTTGTCGTCGTTGTTTAGCAGGCCCGGGTCAGGCTCGAACCTGCCAGCTTTGGTGTTTGTGGCCGGTGCCCTGTTCACTGAGCTGCTGGCGCTGAGCCCCTCTTTCTTTTTCTAAAGCATAAGTTTAGGTCTATTCATGTTCCAATAACTAATCTTTTATTCATTTAATAGTGTGCCATGCACTGAAGTAGCTGTTGTGAATTAGAGCTGACGGTGGGACACATCCTACCCTCAGCTCAGCCTCTATGAGCCAGTCTGGTGAACAGCTTAAAGCGACATGGAAAATCCTTCGTCTGAATATTTACAAACCTGACATTGTAAATGCCATATGTCACTTTGGTGGGTTTGCTGCTGAGTGACTTTTTGAGGTGATTGCTTTGAAATTCATTGCATGCAGATTTTCATTAACGGTTGCTTCCCATATGCTTGTGTCTTGGTTTACTTGCAGGATGTTTCTGGCTCCTGTGCCGTTCTCCATGGTTCTGCCATCTATTTTTGAGATATTTCATCTTCTTTGTTTTATTCTTGGTTTAAAGCTGTGAGGTTTCTGTGAGCTGTGACGCCACAGCACTCTACTGAGGGTGACATAGTGAGACTCTGTCTCAATGAAAAAAAAAAGAAAAAAAAAAATAAGGAAGAGGAAGGAGGAGGAGGAGCAAAGGGAGAAGGAAAGTAGAAAGTACATTCTGAACAAAAATGTAGCTTTTTATCACTTCTCTTAGCTGGTTTATTTTTATTAGCCCTGATATTTTTGTTGTGATTATCCAGGTTAGTTTTCAGAGCTTTCTTCAAGTTCTTATTTCTTATTTTTATGTTTTTTTTTTTTTTTTTTTTTTGTAGATAAAGATTCTCACTATATAGCCCACCGTAGAGTGCTGTGGAGTCACAGCTCACAGCAACCTCCGCCTCTTAGGCTTGAGCGATTCTCTTACCTCAGCCTCCCAGGTAGCTGGGACTACAGGCACCCGCCACAACACCCAGCTAATTTTTGATGCAGTTCGGCCGGGGCTGGATTTGAACCCGCCACCCTTGGTATATGGGGCCGCGCGCCCTACTAGCTGAGCCACAGGCGCCGCCCCTTATTTTTATGTTTTAACAACATATAAATTCTATAAATTTCTATAAAACATAGAAACATGTGGGTTTCTACAATCAGTATTTCCTTAGAATCTCTTTGAAAGTAAGTAATACTGATAACTTTGTACTTGCTTGAAATCCTTAACTTTGTAGATATTTTCTCCAGATTGCTGTTAACTTCTTCCCTTTCAGTGTTTCAATACTTGTTAATTGAATCTGTGTTTTCTTTCTTTTTTTCTTTAGTTCTTTAGTTCTACACAGATTTCCAACTCGGCCTTCCCTACCTTAACTTTTTTTCCCCGTGAAAGAGTAATACACATGTATTATAGAAAACTTAGATCCAAAATACTTTTAAGACCATAATGAATGTCACCAATAATCTTAGAGCCCAGAGATTGACACTTTAAACTTGTTTTCTAGTAGGACTTTGCAAGTAAACATAACACTTTTTACTTAATCAGGAGAATTTCTTTATATTTTAAACTTTTCTATTCAATACAATAATGTGAAATTTTTTTCCGTGTCATTAAAAAAATCTCTGAAAATATGTTTGCCTCTTAAAGTACTGAGATTGTAGGTATGAGCCACCACAGCCTTTTAGCTTTATTTGCTTTTCAAAACAGCTAGGCAGTTGTCCAGCTGCCTAAATAATCTTTCTTTTTCTCTGTGTTTTGAAATGTTGCCTTTACCTATTTTAGACTTTCTTATATGTTCCCTTATACTGTAGTCTATTTTTGGTAACTCTAATATGTTTAACTGATATCTTGACCTATCTCTTCTTTATTATCACCTCTTTATTTTTATGGAGTTTTTGTTTTAAATTCCAGAAGGGGTAGCCTTATTTTATTACCCTAAAAAAACGTTAAAGCTCATGATACACATTGCCAAATCACTTTCAAGGATTACTATCTGTTTATACTGAACCCTTGCCAGCACTACTATCTTTTTTTTTTTTTTTTTTTTTTTTGAGACAGAGTCTCATTCTGTTGCCCCAGGCTAGAGTGCCATGGCATCAGCCTAACTCACAGCAACCTCCAACTCCTGTGCTCAAGTGATCCTCTTGTCTCAGCCTGCCGATTAGCTGAGACCACAGGCACCTGCCACAACGCCTGGCTAATTTTTCTATTTTTAGTAGAGATGGGGTCTCTCTCTTGCTCAGGCAATCTACCTGCCTCAGCCTCCCCCAGTGCTAGGATTGATTATGGGCGTGAGCCACTGCACCTGGCCAAGCACTACTATCTTTTAAAAAATTCTTTGCCAATGTGATTGAAAGTGCTTATTTATTTTTCTGATATTAGTGAGTCTTGTGTGAAACATCTGTTTATATTCTTTTTTAAAGTTTTCTACTGACATTTATATTTTAAAATTGATAACAAATTACATATGTGGGTACATAATGTCTAACAATACATACATACCTTTAGTGTTAAAGACAAGTTCTTTGATATATTTATTATAAATACATTTCCCTATTTATCTTATGAGGTGAGACAGTTAAGTTTGCAAACTCATTCTAGAAAAAGTGCTACAAAAAAAAAAAAAGAAAAAGTGCTGCATACCTCATTGCTGAGAATCACTCGGGTCACCACATGGCCAGCAGGAGTACTTCGAAGGTGACTGTATACTCTTCAATTAGTGTGTTTTGTAATATAATGAATTTGAAGATTTTATCCAATCAATTCAACCAATCTTCTTTTATAACTCCTTTTATTATTTAAAAAAAAAAATCCTCCCAATGTAAGGGTATATGGCACACCTCCTGGGTGAAGTGCTCTGCTACCACTTGGACTTCACCTAATAAACGAACAATGTAACCTAATCATTTGTACCCTCATATAAATCTGAAATTTAAAAAGATCCTCCCGCCAGAGACCAGATAATTATTGCAGGTTGTTCTTGAAATGCTTGTACTTTGAATGTTCTGAAAGTTCAAAGTATTATTGATGTTGTTAAATAAAATGTGGAGAAGAGGAAATGGAATAGTTCTGTCATGAAGATATAGTGCTGTGATGTGGGATTTTCTCTGCATTTATCTGATTGTCCATTTAGAATTTAAGGTTTGTCATTAAAGGTTTTTTTAATAATTAAAATTATTTTAAAGCTATGATATTTTTGTACATTGTTTTTTTCCCCAAATAGTAACTCAATTTCAAGAATTAGCCCCTAAGTGAAATTTTTCATTATGTGCTTCAGAGCTAGAACAATAACAAGAAACAAAAATTAAATTCATTTAAAGTATTTAATGTGCATAATTAATAATGAATGATTGTGAAGAGGCCACTCATTTGGATGTGTTCAATGAGCCAGCTATTGGAATCTGCTCATTTAAATTTGGCCACAATCAAGAAGCTCATTCCTCAGTACACTGCTTCTAAGCCATTCTACAAAAAAAAAAAACAAAAAAACCCAGTAAGATTAGGGACTCAGATAACTTTCTTCATTTAAAGAAAAAAAGATCTCATTATCTGATCAAATGATTCATAGAACTGCGTAAGTGCTGCTGATCAAATGGAAATCACAAATCTCATTACATTCTTTTTTTTTTTTTTTTTTGAGACAGAGCCTCAGAGCCTTTTTTTTTTTTGAGATGGAGCCCTGGATAGAGTGCTGTGCCATCACAGCTCACAGCAACCTCCAATTCCTGGGCTCAAGCGACTCTCTTGCTTCCACCTCCCAAGTACCTGGGACTACAGGCACCTGCCACAACGCCCAGCCATTTTTTGGTTGCAGCCGTGATTGTTGTTTGGCGGGCCCAGGCTGGATTCAAACCTGCCAGCTCAGGTGTACGTGGCTGGCGCCTTAACCCGTTGAGCCACAGGCGCCGAGCCACATTACATCGTTTTAAGGTTTGAAAATCTAGAAAATCACCTCTAACTTTAATGCAGTTTCCTCAGACTTGCAAATGTATTTTACACTAATTTGTGATTAAAAAATTCTTTAGTGGTAGTATTAACAACTGCTTACTGCTAGTAAAGTGCTTAAACTTGCTTGACCTAGAATCCTTTTCTCTCCCCACCTTATTTGTTTGTTTGTTTGGCCTGGCTTATTTCACTTAGCATAATGTTTTCAAGGTTTATCCCTGTTGTAGCATGTGTCAGAATTTCAGTCCTCTTTAAGACTGAATAGATTCCATTGTATGTATACATCACATTTTGTTCCATTCATCTATTGATGGACATTGGTGTTGTTTCCACCTGTTGACTACTGTGAATAATGCTGCTGTGAACGCTGGAGTATTCAACAAAGCAACATCTTAAGCTGCAATGGAACCAAGCCTCTTTGTTCTGTTTCTCTCCTCTGCTCCGCTCCACTCTGGAACCCAACCCTCTCATTATTGTTGCTGTAGCTAAACCAGCTTCACAGATGTAAAGAGAATTTCTTTTAAACCCCCTTTACCTTTAACCTTTATTCCTTGGCTGGACTTTGTCCGGCCAGGTTTATTTATAAACCACGCAAAGCTCATTAACAAGAACAAGCATTCAGCAAGCCACATTTCCACCTGCGTTCCTGTAGGAAAGCATTCGGAAGGGGTGAGTTGATGAGACATGGCTGAGGATGAAAGCAAGAGAGACTCCATCAAGATGAGTACGGAGGGATGCCAGATCAACAACGGGTTTGTCCAAAATGAAGACGACCTAGAGCAGGACCCAGATCCAGGCAGCTCAGCAGGCAGCCTGCAGCACAGCGCAGTGGGGGTCATGGGCTCCCAGGAGCCCGACTTCCAGGGCGTGCAGCCCTACGCAGGGATGCCCAAGGAAGTGCTGTTCCAGTTCTCGGGCCAGGCCCGCTACCGGGTGCCCCGGGAGGTCCTCTTCTGGCTCACGGTGGCTTCTGTGCTTGTGCTCATTGGGATCACCGTAGCCATCATCGTCATCTCTCCAAAGTGCCTTGACTGGTGGCAGGAGGGGCCCATGTACCAGATCTACCCCAGGTCTTTCAAGGACAGTAACAAGGATGGAAACGGAGATCTGAAAGGTGCGTGTCCTGCAGCAGCTCAGGGAGACGGCCAGGATGAGGCTGGTTTATTGCTCTCTCATTCCTTGAAACCAAATCATGCCCCGATCATTCAGTAAGCACATTCCAGGGTGACTGGTCATGCTCAGTTTCTTTTTGTTTAGGATATTAAAAAGAAATTACTCCATAGGACCCAACAGTTCTTCCACTTGATAAAAGGCTATTTGCTGCCGGCCTCAGAGCCAAATGAGTTGCTTAATTTGTTGCCTACTGAGTACATTGGCTTGTTTGGATATCAAGGCTAACTTCTTGGTAGAACAAGTTTCCCCCTAAAATGCATTTCCTGCTTCTATGCACTTTGTAGCTGACTGTGTCCGAGTGACAGAATTGCTTTCCCAGGCTATGATGAGGGTAGTTTTGGTCATGTGGCCGAGAGCTTATTAGTGAGTACAGCATAAATAATATTTCAGAAAAAACAGTGTGATATCTTTAAAAGGCATATGGGCTGAATGTTAACGTTTAAGTCCCAAGAAATGAAGGGAAGGGTAAAAACCATAGCAGTGTGTTTATTAAGGATTAATTAAGGATTGTTTAAAACAATGTTCATGTTAGTGGAAAACAGTAGTGAAAAATAAGCTGGATGCAGGGGCACTCTTGTAATCCCAGCTACTCAGGAGGCTGAAGTGGCGTCTTGTTTGAGTCTAGACTGGACAATATAGCGAGACCTGATCTCTGGGGAAAAAGGTGAAAAATTACTTTTTAAAAGCTAATAATTTCTGGGGGAGTTATGTGTAGAGAATGTTTAAAGTGTATGGCTCAAATGAGCATACTGTTAAGACTGAAACGATGCTAGGCATAAACGGGGACTGTCCTGAGCAAATTTGTTGGTATGGTTACCCTAATTAAGGACAGCAATTCAAAACAAATAAACTGACAAGCTAATGTTTTCCAATAATAATTGGTTTGAAGAAAATAAAACAGAATGATAGCAGTGTGGGAAATAGGAAGGAGTTGAATCTTTTAAATGTTATCTTTTACATCTTTTAAATGTTACACATGAACTCTTAAAACCACCAACTTTCCTTAATAACAAAAAGAGGGCTTTCTTTTACACACTCATTTTCTCTTTTTAAAATCCACCTGCATCGTCCCTAATTGAAGAATAATACCTCTGTCCTTCAAGGTGGAGTTCAAACCCGTTTGCCTTCGTTCATCTTTGTGGAATCTCCCCCATCAGAGCATGGGTTCCCTCCCCGGACTCCGGTGCTTTCCACTGTGTCTCTAGCCCCATTTGATCCCGCCTCCTAACATAGCTAAGTGGCTTCCCTTCCCCCTGCCACATGACCTTAGCACCCACTGCCTTTTTTTACAGTGAATGCTTAGCAAAAGTGCTGTTTTAACTGAATAGACTCAAAATCTCTAAATCCAGAGATAAGCTGTCCACTTCCTGGCACTGCCTTCCTAATCTCTTTCTAGATAGACCAAAAATTCTCATACACATGGCAGTTTCTAATCAAATCTAACCTTTGTCATTTCCAATAACTTTTCCTTGAAGGACTGTTACTTCCTGTAGTCAATAGCCTCTGGGGGTTGAGGGGGTTTATTGTTATTATTATCATGAAGAAACCATCTCTGGCTTCAGTTTGGTTTTGGTGATTGCCTCCCTCCCCTGGAGAGTGGGGCCGGGATCTCTTGTGGACTTTGTGTCTGTCTATTCTTAAGCTAGATTGTGCCGCTGTTCTGGCTTAGATCAAAACCCTTTGTTACCTGTTGATACTCCCGTGAGCTCTCACAGCCACAGTCTGGGGAAACTGAGGCACAGAGAGGGCAAAAATAAGCATGTTATGGGGAAGAGCCCAGGGTCAGGTGACTTGGTGCTTTGGTCTTACCGACCTTCACTTGCTGTGTGGACTCAGAAAGTCTGATTCTAGGAGGCCACATGGAGATCACACAGAAAGTTACTGGCGATCGAGTACTCGACTCAAGTCTCTGAATCTGCTTTTAGCATTCTGAACTAGAAGCAAAAACACAGTATCTGCCAATCATCTCACCAAGTTCCAAATACGAGGAGTTTCACTTCCACAGCTCTTCTCAGCCAAACCGAAACTTCTCTTCTGTGTAAATTCTTGGCTTCCTATAGAAGTAAGCAAGGGAAAAGGTTCAAATTCAGTTGGTTCAAAGCCTGAGAGTAAAATGAAGTCCCCTCAAATGTTGGCAGGAACGCACCTTCCAGCTCCTTGTAGCAGCCGCTGGTTGTACGGCTTCCCTAGTCCCTAGGGTCCGTGCAGCTTTTGTCACCCTTTTAAAACATGCCCTGTCTGTGTCTGTTCCCTCCTTTCCACTCTTGGAAGCCCTTCACTCTGACCCCCTTGCCCATACCCTCCTGTGACCTTCTGCATCCCTGCCCTCTCAGGGCTTCCTGTGCCCCAGGCAGTCAGGGGCTAACCCCCGTCTGTCCTGCAAGCCCTTTCTTGGCCCTTCCCCATAGCTCTTTCTCTAGTCTGGTGTCATCCCATTCCTGCCTGTCGGCGCTTACTGAACCAACACTGTCCACAGGAAAGGTGATATGAGCCACCGATAGAATTATACATTTTCTAGCAGCCACATTAAGGAAAGGAAAAAAGAAACGTGTGAAATTAATTTTAATATGTTTTGTTCAATTCCACATATCCAATGTATCATTTCAGTGTATAATCAGTATAAAAATAGCAATGGAATTTTTTTCATTCTTTCTTTTTGTACTGGGTCTTCAAAATCTGGTGTGTGTTTTTCTCCTACAGCACGTCTCAGTCCAGACTAGTCACGTGGCTCCTAGTCTGGGCAGTGTGGCTGAGACCATGTGACCGTTGGGGTTGGGGCATTTGTTACTCTGCTTTTGTTACTTGACACTTAGCCTAGCACCTGGCCTACACTAAGGCCTCAGAAACCATGCAACGTAACAATACTGTAGTCTTGGCTTTAAATATTAAATATGAACAAGTCACAGATTTTAAAAATGCTAACCATCTGGTGGCACCTGTGGTTCAAAGGAGTAGGGTGCCGGCCCCATGTACCGGAGATGGTGGCCAAAAAAAACTGCAAAGCAAGGTTGGGGTGGAGGGAGCGTAAATGGTGGGGCCACAAAAATAAAAAATAAATGCTAATCATCTGTGTTAAAGGTCACCATTTATTGCCAGATGACTAATTTGATGTTAACTGTTAAGCTAGGCCTTGCTGTTTGAAGTCTACTTATATTTGACAAAATCCCAAATATAGAGAGTAACCATAAAATTCATGTGCAATTTAAAATAGTAACTTTATGGCCACCCTGTATCTTAGGCATATTTGTTAAATTTTTAATCCTTTAATTAAACAAATAAACTCAGATTTTCTCAAGACCTTGACTTTTTCTTTCAGGTATTCAAGATAAACTGGACTACATCACAACGTTAAATATAAAAACTATTTGGATTACTTCATTTTATAAATCATCCCTTAAAGATTTCAGATATGGTATTGACAACTTCCGGGAAATTGATCCCATTTTTGGAACAATGAAAGATTTTGAGAATCTGGTTGCAGCCATACATAATAAAGGTAAATTAAATGGGAAGAGGGTGGGATGGGGGTGAGGGTTGAGAAAGGCACTTCTCCAAGTGCTTAAAGCATTTTTTCCCCTTAACTGTAACATATTACTCTTTTTAAAAAAAATAGAAATGGATCTTACTATCTTGCCCAGGCTGGTCTCAACCTCCTGGTGATCCTCCTGCCTTGGCCTCCCAAAGTGATGGGATTACAGGCTTGTGCACATGGCCACATTGTGTAATATTCTAATATGGTCTTTTCCTAATATTTGAAATGTTCTCACTTACCAGGTTTAAAATTAATAATTGATTTCATACCAAACCACACCAGTGATAAACATGATTGGTTTCAATTGAGTCGGACACGGACAGGGAAATATACTGATTATTATATCTGGCATGACTGTACCCGTGAAAATGGCGCAACCACACCACCCAACAACTGGGTAAGTAGCAACGGGCCTGATTTACAAAGGGAAGAGGGGCAGACCTGCAATGGCTAAAGTAACTGATTATAAAGCCCTCCTAAGGAAAAACATTCATGGATATAGTTTATGGAAAAGGGGAAGATTTTCCCAAAGAAATAGAAATAAGGTATCCAGTCCTCTAAATATTATTTAGATTTTTGACTTCATTGTCCAGCTGGTGTGCTATAGAAAATTAAAATCTATACTCTCTCCTAGCCTCTTCTTCCCACCTTCCTTCACTTACCACCCCTGCCAACCTAGATTCCATGTCTTATGAGTTCGGTAACTGTTTTCCTTCTGGCCTGATTCCTTTGTTTTTCTGACTTTCTGTCTGACAAAACTAGAGCTATGAATAAAACCAAATCATCTACTCTCTCTTTGCCTGAACGTTGGTATCTGAGCCTCTCAAGACATCACACATTCGTCATCCCCACCGGCACTGAGCCATTCACTCTTCTTCAGAACTTTGCTAACTCACCTTGCTAACGTGCCCTTCCTCCTCTTCAGACATCCTCCCTGCCTCAGCAAGCCTGCCCGCCCCCTACTCCCCGGCTTTCTGTTCACTTTTGTAACAGAGGCCAAGTCCCTCCATTTGGGGTGACCAGATTTTTCATATAAAAATGGAGGGTGCTCAATTAAATCTGAATTTCAGATAAACAGCCCATAATTTTTTTAGCATAAAATATTGCATGGGCCATGCTTATACTAAAAACTTACGCACTATTTATCTGGAATTCAGATGTGACTGGGCATCCTGTATTTTGCCCAGCAACTCTGTTCTGTCCCAGCCCAGCTCACCACCTGCTCTGGCTGTGTTCTCTGTTTTCTTTGGAACCTTTTGCTCTGGATCGTCTCTCCCCACGCTAGTCCCCTCCTTCTCTCTTCTTGACCTTCTCCATCAACACTTCAACATGTTTGCTCCTAGGCATCAACTTTTAGATGACCAAGGACACAGGTTTCAAGGCTGACGGTGTGACCTTCTCTTCCAGCCTGCTGTCCCCAGATTCAGTCAATGGTGCCATCACACAGCCTGAGAAATAGGCCAGCAGCAGGGCCTGGCAGTTTTACCTCTTTACATTTTTCTTCAATCATTCACTCATTAAAATGATAATGATATTAGCAAACAGAATGCAAACATAAATGTGTGCATTCTATTGTATTCCATTCTACCTGAATAAAACTGTTTAAATATATATCTAAGCTGGAGAATATAATAACATAGTGGACATCAGAATGTGACTCCTCCGCCCCTCAAGTAAGAACTTGAACATTACCAGAACTGTTTACACCACCTAGGTGATCCTCCCCTGTCCCTTTCCCACACTTTCTCTTGGAGGCAACCACCATCTTGGAGTTTGGGTCTTTCTAAGTCCTTGCCTGTTTTTTTCACTATGCCAAATATACTATATAGTTTTTAAAAACTTACTTCTTGAGCTGGGCCCACTGGCACATGCCTGTAATTCTAGCTACTTGGGAGGCTGAGGCAGGAGGATCACTTGAGCCCAAGAGTTGGCGGCTCAGGTGAGCTATGGTTGCACCCATGAGTACTCCAGCTTGGGCAACATAGCAAGACCCAAACGTGAAAAAAATTTTACTTTTTCATTTTTCCCATTTTGAACTCTATGATAATTGTCATGCTATCTGTAGTGTTCTGTCACTAGCTTTTTCGACATTGTTTTTAAGATTTATTCATGTAGTTTCAGGTAGTTATGGTTCATACATTTTCATTGTTGTGTAATATTTCATTGTGTGACCAATACGTGATTTACTTATCCACTCTTCAGTTGATAGGCCCTTGAGCTGTTTCCAGTTTTTTACTATTACTAACAATGTCAGTATGAACACTCTCGTTAATCTGTCTTGGGGCACATGTGCAGGGGTTCCTTTAAGGTAAATAAGTAGGAGTGAAACCACTGTGCAGGATACTGCATGCTCAGCTACGGGATAATGTCAAATTGGTGATCACAGTAGTTGTACTAGTTGATATTCCCTCTAGCAGTATATAAAATACACATTCTCATTAATTCTTGGTATTGCCAGACCTTATAATTTTTGAGTGAACATAAAATAGGTTCTGAGGTTTAATTTCACATTTATCTAATTACTGATGATTTATGTAATCACTAATGTGGTAATGAAATTACTCATACTGCTGAATATCTTTTTATACATTTATTCGTTTGC
This sequence comes from Perodicticus potto, assembly GCA_963574655.1. Classification (NCBI taxonomy): domain Eukaryota; kingdom Metazoa; phylum Chordata; class Mammalia; order Primates; family Lorisidae; genus Perodicticus; species Perodicticus potto. The sequence goes on from CAUYRH010143671.1 coordinate 24,226, forward strand.
ACTTCCATTTCTGTGAAATAACCTCTTTATGGTTTCTTTCCCCAGTTTTATTTTGGCTTGTTTGTCCTTTTGAAATTGCTTTCTGGATTTCTTTTTATATTCTGGATACTGATCTTTTATTGGTCATATACTTTATAAATCACTTATCCCGGTTGGTATCCTGGGGAGCCATGTGGTGAACTGTCGAGGGTACACTTCCCTGGAAGGCAGCAGCTACTACGTGGTTTTCAGCCTGGTGTGGCCATGCAAGTGTGGACCCAGGGTGACCAAGTCTTCCAACTCTAAAGAAAGAAACTTATGCATCCTCCAGTTTTAAAATCTTTTCCAGATATTCTCCTTAGTATGAAATGGACAAAAGGCCTAAGACAGAGCCCCAACAAACTGTCCCATTTGAGAGCCCAGAGAGTAGACTGAGAAGGAAGGGCCAGGGATGTGTGAGCCAATCAGGGAACACGTGTCCTGTGTCCCTCACAGGGACGTGAGAGTGTCTAGAAAGAGGAAGTCGGCGCCAGGATCCAACATTGCTGAGTACCAGTACTCGAAGTGGCTAGATTCTTATTCCTAGAGATTAGTGGAGTTTTACAGTGATTTATTCTAATAATTTTCTGGAGATATATTTTATTTTATTTATTTATTTATTTTGCGGTTGTCATTGCTGTTTAGCTGGCCCAGGCGGTGTTAGAATCCACCAGCCTGGGTGTATGTGGCCAGCACCCTACCCACTGAGCTATGGGCGCCGCTGGGGGGATACATTTTAAATACTATTTGAACTCGAGCTCTAACACCAATGGAATGTGTCTTTCTCCCAAATTGACCATTTACTTTGCTTCACGAACCATATTTATGAGGTATTAGGCCAATAGTGGGTAGCTGAGGTGGGGGTGTGTGTTAACTTAGCCTAGTACTCACCCCACAAAGAAAACTTTCAGGATTAGGCACCCTGCTGCAGGGAGCCTGGGATGGCAATGATCATTTCTTTGTGGGCAGTAAGTACTATCTGTGAATAATGCTGCGGAACTAATGTGCTGTTTGCTTTGTTTGCTAGTTAAGTGTCTATGGAAACTCCAGTTGGCACTTTGACGAAGTGCGAAACCAGTGCTATTTTCATCAGTTTACAAAAGAGCAACCCGATTTAAATTTCCGCAATCCCGCCGTTCAAGCAGAAATAAAAGTGAGTATATCTATGCACATGGACGTCTCCATTAGTGCAGGCTTGGGTGCTTATTTGGAACACTTTATATTGAACAATAATTGTGCAGTAGTGTACTTAAATTCCAGGATTGAGGTTTCTGATGCAATTACAGACGTTCCGATGTGTCATGTTGGTGGCTCCTTCCCTCATCTAGCCCAGGTACTCTAAGTAGAAGGGGTCAGAAACACCTGCTACCCTCTCTCCAGGTCACCGCTGGACAGGGGAGGAGTACCTAGGTGGTGTGAACAGTTCTGGTAAAGTTCAAGTTCTTACTTGGGGGGCGGAGGAGTCACATTCATTGATGTCCACTATATTACTATATTCTCCAGCTTAGATATATATACATATATATAATTAAACAGTTTTATCAGGTATAATAGAATACAATAAAATGCACACATTTGAAGTACAGAATTTGACTACTTTTGACATATATACACTCATAAAGGCCTTTGGGTCTGTCTCTTGCACCTGCAGTGGGCTTCTGGGTGAATTATTTGGCTTTCTGTGCTCAGATTCCTCGTTTATGAAACATGGTTGATGATAATAGTTGTCTCATGGGGCCCTTCAGAAGATTAGATGAGATAACACACACATAACATTTCTGTACCCATTCCATAAATATTAACACAGTGCCTCCTCAGTGCCAAGCCTGTTCTAAGCACTGGGAACATTGTAGTGAGTAAAAGAAGGCCTGCCCTCCAGGAAGGAGTCTGTGGAATACAGAGGAGAAAGCAGACAGTTAACCTCTGGATATTTAGGGTCACATGGTGGTGAATGCTCAGGGGAAGGGGCCTGGGAGTGCCAGGTAGAAGTTGGTGCTTTGAAGACACCCCTATGATGAGGTGCTATTTGGACAAAGAGCTGAAGTGTGAAACTGTGACTACCTGGGGGGAAAGAACTGCAGGCAGAAAGAAAAGCAAAGGTCTGGAGGTTCATGGAGGCCCGCATGTAGGGTTGCCAGATTTAGCAAATAAAAATACAGGATACCCAGTTAAATTTTAAATTGTAGATGAGAAATGAATAATTGGTATTTGAGGCATCTACCAAAAAATCGTTGCTTGCTTACCTGAAATTATAATGTAACTGGCTGTCCTGGATTCTCTCTGGCAGCCTTTCCAGGGAGCTGCAATGAGCCAGGGAGCTGAAGCCCAGGAAGTAAGAGGTAGGGGCTGGGCACATGGCGTTGGGTGCTGTTGGAAGGTCCCTCTGTGGACAGGTTTCCCACAGCAACCCAGGTGAGCTCCAGTGGGCTCGCACGTGTGGTGGGAGCAGTTCTAAGAACACAGTTCACAAAAAACTTGGGCCATTTTGTTTTCATTCTTGCCGCAGGTACAGCAGTTGATGGCCGGTTGTGGACAGGAACTTTGTGGCAGGGCTTGAGGGAGTGCTCTGTGGGAAGTAGCTGGAGAGCAGAACAGGGAGCCGTGGGTGCCTTCCCACAGCTCACCCTTGTCAGCCAAATAGTCATTATGGACTCCTAGAACCCTCAGCTTATTTTTGTTTTGCTTTGAAATAACAATTTTATTGAGATGTAATTCACATGACAAAGTTTGCCCCCTTCATGTGTGTAACTTAGTGGTTTTAGCATTCCCCCGGAGTTATGCAACCATCACCACTAATTTCAGGTCACTTTCATCATCTCAAAAAGAAACGCCCTGCTCCCGGGCGGTCACTCCCGGTGGAGTGCTCCCCAGCTCTCAGCAAGTGCTCATCTACTTCCTGTCTTTGTGGTTTTGCCTGTTCTGGACATTTCACGTGAATGAACTCATATTATATCTATGTATATGTCTGTGATAGATGTTGATGTCTCTGTTTCACTATTTGAGAAACTGCCAAACCACTTTCCAAAGCAGCTGCGATGTGTAAGGGTCACAATTTCTCCACATTTTCACCAACACTTGTTCTCTCTGTGTTTTTTATTATAGTCGTCCTCGTGGATAGGAAGTGGTATCTCACTGTTGTGACTTGAATTTCCTAAATGGCTAATGATGTTGAATATCCTTTCTTGTGATTATCGTTCATTTATATATTTGAATTGCAGGAATGTATATCCAAATCCTTTGACCATTTTTAAATAGTGTTATCTTTTTATTGTAGGGCTTATATTCTGGATATATGATTTGCAAAGAATTTTCTTCCATTCTGTGGGTTTTCTTTTTTACTTTCTCGATGGTATCCTTTGAAGCAGAAGAGTTTTTAATTTTGATAATGTCCAATTTATATATTTTTGGGTTTTTTTGTTTTTTTTGAGACAGAGACTTAAGCCGTCACCTTGAGTAGAGTGCCGTTGCGCCACAGTTCACAGCAACCTCAGACTCTTGGGCTTAAGCAATTCTCT
>CAUYRH010143672.1:0-59280 GCA_963574655.1 Perodicticus potto
TTTTCACATAGTAAATGAGAAAATATCATGAATGTTATATTAATCAGGTTGATAAAAATATCTCCAATTGTATGTGAAGCCCACACACTGTACTCCTTGACTAAATTATTGTACACAGCTATGACTCAATAAAAAAAAAAATAAAAAAATAAAAAAATAAACTGTAGTCCAGCCTTCCAACGGCCTGAGGGACAGTGAATTGGCCCCCTATTTAAAAAGTTTGAGGACGCCTATTCTAAAGGGTCAAAATTTTTTAGAAATGGTTAGAAAATACATTTTATTTAATAAAATAAATAAAGCTTTAATCTTAAAAAGATATTTTAACTCAAATATTGAAAAAAATTATAGTTGTGATTATTTTTGCCAGTTATATTGAAACTCAACAACTACCCATGGAACAACAGTGAATTTACTTACCTAGGTGCACAAGTGATGATTCTACAATTGTTTGTTGTACAGGCTCAGAGAGGAAAAAATTGAGTATGCAATCACTCTGAAACACAGGCAAAATATAATATTTCTTAATTTCTTATATTTATTTTTTATTTCTATTCACTATTACTTAAAACTATTGCCATATGTAATTTTAAAGAGATACCTGTTATAGTTTCCATAGAGAAAAAAAAATTATGAGATTGTTAACTCAGTGCTATCTTTTGTGAGATTGAAGATCTGATTACTTTTCATTTCTTCAAGAAGAATGAAGAATTTCTTCATTTCTTTTATTTCTATTCACTATTACTTAAAACTAGTGCCATATGTAATTTTAAACAGATACCTGTTATAGGTTCCACAGAGAAAAAAAAAAATCATCAGATTGTTAACTCAAACTAATCTTTTATGAGATTGAAGATCTGATTACTTTTCATTTCTTCACGAGGTTCAAGTATGTTCTGCTGTTGGAGCTCACCATTCTTGAGTTTAACAGATATGCATGAATTTCACATCTCCTTTTTCTAAAAATGGTGTACCCTTGAACAAGACTTTCTGAGAAAAATTACTCTCAGTAGGACACAGATGCTTACTTAGTGAGTAACCATTACTCTTCAGTGTTCAATTTTAGGAAAGTTCACTGTGTATAGACTTCACCTACAGCTTTGAGAAATGTTAGGGGATATCTAGAGACAGAAAAATGAATAATGTTATCTCCCTTTTTAGAATACAACCTAGTGGAGGGAACAGATTATATTCCATGCTTTAACAGAAATTCCAGTTATGATTTTAGTATGTAAAAGAAGCAAGTGTGCTTCTTTTTTAAATAGGGATGATCATAAACAAATCGATATTAACTATAAATAAATTGATGTTGAACTTTAAATGAATGGCTAACTGGTAAATCCTCCAATAGCTTTTCCTTGGTGAAATTGACACATATTCAGTTGTAAGCCATTATACAAAGTAGTCTTACCTAGGAGAAGGCCTTTGTTATGTAAAGGGCACCACTGAATAATTGATTATTTCCTCTGACTACCTATCATGGGCTGATGCTATAGTAGCTGTCAAAGCTGCCTGGTTAGCCTTCTCTCTCATCTGTTAGATGGCTCTCTCGAATAGTCCCCAGGAATATTCAGCTTTCTAGTCTAACTCCTCCTCTGCCACTGACTTTGTCTACCCTTCAGAGTAAATAAAAGGCAGATGGAAACTCTTTAACTTCCTTAAAATCTACAGACTCACACTGCTATACTTTCTCTTTCCTTCCTGTCAACATGGAGATGTCTTTTCCTATCCATGATGAATCGAATTGTATCTGCCACCATCCATATACTGAAGTCCCAACTCCTAATACCTGAGAATGTGATCTTATTTGGATATAGGGCCCTTGCAGATGTGAGTAGTTAAGTTAGGATGAAGTCAGCGTGGAGTAGGGTAAGTCTAATGCAATGGTGACTGGTGTCCTTGCATAGTAAAAAGGGGAAATTTGGAAACAGATGCTCATGGAGGGAAGACAAAATGAAGAGACACAGGTAGAAAATGGCCATCTACAAGCCAAAGAGAGAGACTTGGCATCCATTCTTCCCTCCTGGCCATCAGAAGGATACAACACGGTTGGCATCTTGATTTCAGATTTTAAGCGCCCAGAAATCTGAGACAATAATTTTCTGTTTTTAAGCCATCCAGTTTGTAATCCTTTGCTAGGGCAACCCGAGCAAATCATCCAATGACGATCCCTTCTTCTGTCTCTTGGATTCTATTCTTTCTTCCTTAGGATCCTGGTAAAATATTCCCGTTCATACTTGCATCTTCACTTCTTGCTTTTCTTCTCATCAACAAAAAAACATGGCCAACTCTGTCCATTTAAAAAACTAACAGACAGATGAGTCAAACCACACAAAGTATACTCGTGTATAAATAATATCCTCTCATTAATGCTTCCTCCAAAGCTGTGTTACTTATGAGAGGAATTGCCTACACTCTCACTTGTTTACTTCTTCAATTTTCACTCACTTTATGAAAGGCCATAATCAGGTTTTTACAGCTATTTTGTCCTTTGACAATGCTTTTATCATCTTTTTTAACAGTCTCTTTTAAAAATACATTTTGTTTTGCAAATCCAATGGGAATTTCCTTAGTCCTTATATATCTATTCCATTTTTAGTGAGATGCTGTCTTTGCTTTTAGGATACCAGTTTCTCCCAGTTTTTCTTCCATTTGTCCTGCCATCTCTTCTTAGATGTTTTTTTCAGAATCCTTTTCCTTTTGCTTATAATTTAAGTTTTAGTGTTCCTCATTTCTAGCTCCATCTCTTTCTTCAAATACATTCATTCTTTCTGGGTGATGTTATCATCTTTGGTGGCATCTAAATCTTCATCCCTAGATTTGATTCCTAAACTTTAGCCCTCTATGTCAAAATGTCTCTTTATTGGTTCTGTTGCCTATTCTAAAGATAATTCAAATCCAAAAAAATGCACCACTAAATGCATTTTCTTTCCCTTCTATTCAATTTGCCTTTCTCACGTGTGCAGCTACAAAATAGAGTTTATCTTTCTGGACTCTCTGTTGTCCTGACATAAAATTAGTTGCTAAGTCCCGTGGATTATACCCCCTAAATACCTCATCTATTCATTTCTTCCTTCCAGGCATACTGCCATCTTTCCAGTTCCAGCATCATCAAATTTCACCTAGGTTATAGGAGAGGTGCTCAACTCTTACCACACTACCCTTTAATCCAGTCCATTCTCAACACAATTGCCAAACTAACCTTTCAGATTGAAAATCTATTAATTAACTGCTTAAAACCTGCAGTGGCTCTGCATTACTCTTAAGAAAAAGATCAACTGCTTACCATGGCTTTTAAGACTACTCTTGATAGGGATCTTGCTCATTTCCTTATCCTCATCTCTCACCAATTTTATTCTGGTGATTTATGTTTAACTTCACTGAATTATATTTATTTCCTCTAATGTGTCATACTCTCCCACCTTCTTTTCTTCCTAAATGCTCCTTTCTCCTTCCTTTTCTTCCCTAGTCATCCATTTGCCAAGGTTATCATATGTTCTTTTCTTTGTTTGTGTTAATCTTATTCACTCATGCCTAATACAGCATTTCTGTTCAATAAATACATGTTAACAGGAACAAACTGAGGTCTGTCTTTAAATATAGAATACAATGGTGTACAATGCAAATATCTATATCTTTGTAGTAGTTTATGCACCGTTGTCAGTTACCCATTTTATCTGTACATGCTGATCTCTTGTGAACTTGTTTATTAGGAACCTCCTTGTAAGAAATGGATCCACGAGTAAGATCTTATGTCTGTAAAAATAGCTGAGCATTGTGATGAGCACCTGTCCCAGCTACTTGGGAGACTGAGGCAAGAGGATCACTTGAGGCCAAGGGTTTGACGTTGCTGTGACGCTATGGGACCCTACCAAGGATGACAAAGTGAGACTCTGTCTCAAAAATAAATGGATCCAAATTCAGAGACAAGTTTTTAAAAATTTTGAAACTTTAAAATCAAACCTCAGACTGTGCACAATCTATTGAAGTAAATTTGACCTTCTTTGGCCTTTTGACAACTAGTCAATTATTCTTTGGTAACATTTTGACCTCACTACGTAATGGTTATTAAACTTCAACAGCAGGCAAGATATCTTTCCAATTAGCATCTGAAATGTCACCACAAGCTGATTATTCCCTTGTGTTTACACTGTCATATCCTTCAATTCTCATTTACAATTCTGGGTAGGGGTGACTAAATATGAATTTTTATTGTAACAAGATTGCTTTCTTTGTTAAGGATAAACATGATCTTCAATGAAGGGATGAATCAATAAAAGAGGTAGAGAAGGTACAAAAATTAATATTGCTGAATCTTAAAATAGTTAATTTTTAAATTTTCTTAGACTTGACTTTACTTGTATGTGTGCATTCTGACAGCTGTTTAAGCACCTTGCACTACTAGATAGTCTGGAGATTTATAAAAATGGTAGTTTACAATCACTCTTATTAATAACCTGCACCAGTGTTCCCAACTGCGTTTGTGCCTCCAAGCAGTGTCACAACATTTAGTTGTGCAGGTTGTCTACTGCACAACTCTAAGGATATCACTGTTACACTGACTATGACATACAACCATATGCGGCAGGGTTCTCCATATGTAAGAGTTGCCAAATGTAGTAAATAAAAACAGAGAATGCACATGCAATATTTGAGATATACCTTTACTAAAAAAATTTGTTGTCTGCTAAAAATCCATATTTAGTTGGGTGGTTTGTATGGTACCTAGCAACTCTAGAATATGAGATATTTGGAAAGTATGTGGTCATACTTATGGTTATCCCTGTGACTGGAGGGTACAACTGACAATTAAGGCCGCTTATCCTAAATACCTTGAAATACCTTGAAGGTTTTCACATTCTGAGCAATGTTGCTTTTCTGCTTAATTACGCAATGGTTATGGCTTCCCAGGTGAAAAGTCTGAATGTAATTAAAAGTCTTAATTTAAAGTCTGAATTTCATTCTAGAATTAAGAAAACTGAACACCAGAGAGAACAAGGGGTGAACTAATCTGAATCAATACAAACAAAAGGCTGGTATAATGTGGTCAGGAAGCCCAGGGCCCTCACGTGGCCATTGCAAAAGGCTTATGGTAGTAAGAAGTACGGTTGAGGGGCAGGTGGGAGGCAGCTTTGCAGGGTCTTGGAGTCTGTTAGTCTTCTATATCAGCTTAAAACTAATGTATGAATTTTAAGCAGAAAAACATCATGATCATGTTTGTTTTAAGGAAGGATGACAATGCAGCATTGTGAAAGAAGGGATGGCAAGAAGTCCTGGAGAATGCCATTGGCAAAATCCCTTTATCTCCATCTGTTGTATTCCCTGAGCATATCATTCTGCTTCCCTGTCAGGCCTCTCAATTGGTAGTTGTGTTCTCTCCCATCCTCCTTAAAATCCTAGTCCCAGCAGGAAAGAATAGTGAGGTAGGCAGGCATCTTGCATTCCCTTGCTCTTCTAATCTCTGCTCTATCTTCCTTTATAAAAATGTCTTGTTTTGAATGTCACATCTCACTTGCCTACTGGACTGTAAGTTGCATTCTCCAATAGTACTCTTGTCATAATCCACAGTTACTTTAATATTCAGAAAAATCCTCCTTCCATATCCTAGATTCTTTGTTCTTTAGTTCCTCACCTTCAATGACCTTGTCCTACATCTTACTCAGCACTCACTTCTGTTTCCTTTACCTTGTCTTGACTAGCCCCCAAGCCCCTTCCCTTGTCTTGATTTCTATGCTCCCTGTCTATAATGCCTGCCCTTTTCCTTTCCAGCTTACTTCCCCTAGTTATATGACTCAAAAAATCTGATGACTCAAAGATCATTTCACTGGCCCTAACCTGTTTTATATTTTCATGTCTCTCTATACATTCAGATTGCACGATCTATATGATAACTCCCCTGCACTCTCTTTTCCTTTCTTCTATATTTATTGTTTGCTTGGTAAAAAACCCAGCTCAGGCTATTTTCTTGCCAACTCTGCAACTGTAACAGGCCTGCTGTCTATTGCTGGAGGAAAACACCCAGGAATGCTCACAGATCGCACTGTAACCTGGTGCCCACTACGCCCAAGTAGGTGTTCAAGACTTTTTGGTCATTTTACAAATATTGTTAGTGCATTTACTTTTCAATTCACTAAGAAGACTACTTTGTTCCTTATCCTCACCTCTCCAAAATCCAATACGTTCTTCCCCTCTTTCACTCTGCCCACAGGTAGTCTTCTTGTTAACGGAAAAAATATAAAAACAGAAAGGAATTTCCATAAACTCCCACCAACCAGGTACCATCTCAGTTCACCTCTTTTACATGAATGGACTGTCTGTATTTTAATTTGCAGCTGATTTGGGTGTTAGATCTCATGCCCCCTTCTCTATTCAAGATCATTACTCTGCTCTCTGGTGGACTTCCCATTTCTCTCTTTTGTTTTTATTTCAGAATATTAGGGAGTACACATTTTGTTTACATATTTTGTTTTTGTACAGATTGAGCCAAAGTTGTAAGTATGCCATTCCCCCAGTATGCACAGTACCTATTAAGTATAAATTTATCCTCCCCTCTTTCTCCTCTCCCTTTGGCTTGATTTTCATTGGGATTTACTTCCATATGTACACTTAAGTATTGAATGATTAGTTCCAATTTGGTATTGAATACAAGTGTTTGTTTCTCCATTCCTGTGATGTTTCACTTAGAAAAATGTTTTCCAGTTCCAAGTCCATTGTCACAAAAGATACTAGATCACCATTTTTTTAAAGTAGTTTAGTAGTAATCTATGGTATGAGTACATAACATTTTATTAATCCATTAGTATTGGTGGGCACTTTGTTTCCATGTCTTTATGATTGTGAATTGTGCTGCTATAAACATTCAGGTGCACATGTCCTTTTTATAAAATGACATTATTTCTCCTCTGGGTATATATCCAGCTGTGGGATTGCTGGATTAAATGGTAGGTCTGCTTCAAGTTCCTTGCAGTATCTAAATAAAATTTTCCTTAGAAGTTGTACTAGTTTTCAGTCCTACCAATAGTGCATTAGAGTTCCTTTTTCTCTATGCTAGTGCACACATCTGCTATTTGGGGACTTTTTAATACAAGTTATTCTCACTGGAGTTAGGTGATATCTTATTGTGGTTTTGATTTGCATTACTCTAATGATTAGAAATATTGAACATTTTTTCATGAGTTTCTTGGCCATTAGTATATCTTCATTTGAAAAGTTTCTGTTCATGTCTTTTGCCCACTCTTTAATGAGGTTGTTTGGTTGTCTCTTGCTGATTTGCTTGAGTTCTTTGTAGATTCTGGCTATCAGTCCTTTATTAGATATATTGCACGTGAATATCTTCTCCCATTTTGTGCGTTGTCTATTTGCACTTTTAATTATGTCTTTGGCTATGTAGAAGTGTTTTAATTTGATAAGGTTCCATTTATTTATTATTGTTGTCGTGATTGCTTTGAGGGTCTTCTTCATTAATTTTTGCCTAGACTAATATCTATAAGAGTGTTATTCCAACATTTCCTTCTAGAATTCTTATAATTTCCTGCCTTAGGTTTAAGGCTTTTATCCATTGTGAGTTAATTTTTGTGAGTGGTGAGAAGTATGGTTCCTGTTTGAGTCATTTTTATGACTATCCAGTTTCCTGAACAATTTTTGCTTCTTAAGTGGATCTTTTTATGAGTGTGTGATTATGCTACAATTTCCTTCAATAAACAAAATTTTTAACCTACATTTCTCTGAACATGATTTCCCCCCTGCTTATCTTTTAAGGAAAGCTTCTGCAAGAATTGCTTTCTACTTTTTATATCAAATTTCTCTCTTCACATTCACTCTTAACCCATTCTAATTAGGTTTTTGTTCCTAACGCTCACATCAAACTGTTCTTAAAATCACCAATGATACCAATTTTGCTAAATTTTGTTCAGTTCTAAACTTTTGACCATCAGTAACATTTGGCACGGATAATCATTTCTTCTACTTTGAAACACTTTTTTCTTTTGGATTCCAGGCACTACATTCAGCTGGTGTCCAACTGAACACAACCTTCCCAGTCTTTTTATTGACTCTTTCATATTTCCACAAACATTAAAATTAATGTGCTGCCTGTTCTAGTCTTCAGACCTCTTCCCTTTAAATTTTTTTTCTATTTCAGAATATTTAGGGAGTCACATCTATTTTATATTCACATTCTCTTCCTAAGTAACGTCATTGTGTCTCATGGCTTTGATAAACAATTAGTTGCCAATAACTCCAATATGAATATGTCCAGCCTAACTTTCCTCCTTAACTCAAGATATATGTCTCCAGCTTTCCACTTGACATCTTGGGAAGTCTTACAGGCAACTCAATCTCAGTGTGTCTAGATGCAAGCTCCTGATTGCCCTCACTCTCCATGGCTTCTCCCATCATTTCACAACCATAGTAAATGTTCAGATAATGCAAGCTTTTATGTCCATAAAGTTGTGTTAGTTAGTGGCCAGCAATCACCATGACTAGTCTGGGCTTGTACACTAATAGTTGTTAAATATTTGGAACATTTTTACTATGTAGAAAATTTATATGTTTTGTGAATAAACAAATAAATAGTTAGAATTTGTCTTGGAGAATTTAAAGTTACTGGCCTTTTATAATAATGACTCAGGTAAATTAATTAGGCTATATGAAGTGACCTATAAGGTTTTATATATTTTTTCTTTGCTATAGAGTAGATGTTTATCTAACTGACATGGAATTTTTATTGTCTAATAATGTGTTTTAAAGTAAATAATGCAATCAATAAAAAATAAATCTGAAAGCCAATTGAATGATTTTAAATTAAAAATCTGCATAAAGTTTATATTTTATGTTCAGAGTTCTTATTAATATTTTGTTTTCCAATTATATTAAATCATTTTCTATTTTATATGATTGATTTTTTGAGGGAGTTGATCAATTTAAAGTTACTTAGAACCTGAGCATTTTTCCTACATCATATGAACATATTCTTGTTATCAAAGACTATAGAGAGTTACAGTACTTGAGAAGACCAGAAGTAATGTAAAATAACACTGAAATTGATTTTTTTAAAAAAATAGCACATTAAGTGCTCCCATTTATTAACTGGCCAGCCAACATCCAGAATTGGCTGCAAGATTTAGTTTTAGTGAGTTAAAACAATAAGTTAAATCTGTTTCTCTCTCTCTCTCAGATATGATGAAGTGATGTAAAAATGTGAATTTAAAAATAAATTCCCATAAGAGTTTTAAATTGAAGTTGAACAGTAATTGTATTTTATTGCCTTTTTCATAAGGTAGCTTGTCAGAATATCCAGGCTTTAATGTAGTTCAATCCACTATATTCATATTAGAGTTACATGGAGTAATGACACCAGGAAGAAGAGTGAACTTCTAAAGAATCTTCTATAATTCTAGTTCTAAAATGTCATCAGCATTTTGGCAGACTGTGTAAAGCAATCTTGGTTTTACTGATGGTACACACATGACATTTATCCTGCCTGCAATGTAAACTCAGCTAGCTCCAACCAAGAAAAGAGCAATGTAGTGACAAATGTAGTAATTAACATCTGGGTTTAGCAAGCAGGGGACAAGAAACATATGTTCACTATTAAGATAGGATTTATCCACTGGATTTATTTTGACATTTGATTTCTGCTTAAGAAAAATAACATTGCTTAAACCTTAAGTGAGATCATTCCTTAGTTTAAGGGACTTTCAGTAACGTGCCACAATACCGAGAAAAGCTAAAAATCACAATGAATATGGTTTAAAAAATTTTTTTAAACAACAGCTGTTTGCCTATCTCAGCAAAATTCAAATATGGTTAGACATTTGCTTACGGGCTGTTATCATGTACTATAAATTTTATTGCAAGTCTCTTTTACCCTTTACAAAGATCTTATTTAGATCATAACACAATTCTATCAGAACAGAGTAAAATGTAAAGAAGCAAAAGGGGTTCTTGTTAGCATCTCTATTATTTGCTTGAATGAAACTACAAACACTGAAAGAATAAAAGTTTACACTAGTTTTGAGGAAGTGAAGTTAAACAAACAAAAGCCAGGTGGATACAAAACAAAGATGTCTAAACTGATAAATCTCATTAGAAGAGATACTGGGATAGTGTATAATCATGGTCTTCATTACATCCATTTTCTATTATCAACAAAGCATGAGAGAGAGAGAGAGAGAGAGAGAGAGAGAGAGAGAGAGAGAGAGAGAGAGATTGATTGATTTATTGGCATCCCTCCACTTGGGTTGCTCTTGTATCTTTAGACCAAACCCTTACAGACTTCTTGCTACTAACTGAACTGATTCTGGACTTTAAGAAGCCTCTATCTCATTCCCTTGACAAAAAGCAAGACTGCTTACACCTATTAAGGACACATATTTATTTTATTTTAGCAAGTTAAGGTTGTCTAATTTCATACTGAAGCTGCATTTTCTGCTTTCTTTTCTCTCCCTTTCCACTCACTGCCATATATCAGTCATGTTCATGTCTATATTTATCACCATATCGTAAATCACGGAGAGTAAAGTGTACATTACACTGTACACTCATCTCTTCTCTGCAACCAATTTAAAGCTCTTCATCCAGAGGGTTACACATAGTAAGTGTTCAGTGAAAGTATAAAACTTTCACAAAGTTATGTGCAAGGATATAAAATATTTTTAAATAGTTATAAATAAATATACCATATACCTAAAAACAGAACGTGAGTTTTAGTGCATAGGCATAATAGGATTATCTTTGCTTTTTCTATGCTGCCATATGACAAGCAAGTATGAAAGAAGAAAAATATTTTTAGAGTATTTTTCTAGAATCAGAGATGAAGATTATCTTTTCACAGAAGCCTTCAGCACAAATAGCACAGATTCCCTTTAAATCTCTTATTTTATTAAGAAAAGGAAGGAAAACTTGTGAATGTATAAAAACAGCTTCTATTAAGCAGTTAATATTACATAAAATAAAATATTTATGGTATGTATACTTTTAATAGATTTTAATGTTTATGTAGATAACTCTGAAATGAGGAAATGGAAGTATATCAATAATACAAAACTTAAAAACATCTCAAAATAACATGATTCACTTTGGAATCATTTATGTGCATTTAGGGCCAACAATATTTCATTTAATCTGAAAATTATTTTTCATTTCCTGAAATAATATCAATAAACTGGTTCAGAGAAGTGTCTGGAATCATATGGTGATACATAAAACTTTTATGACTAACCCATTTGAAGAAAATTAAAAATTGACTGTATTGCGGATCACAGAGAACCTGAGTCATTAGGCCACACTGCTTAGAATGCTGATCAACATCTGCTAACATCACTATTGCTCGACCACAATTTAACTCCTTTAATGAGTATGGTCTCAAAGCCTCTAAAATTCCTGTGGATTAAGGGAAAGAAAAAAATCAATATGTGAAGTTACCAAAGTCTTCATGAAACCACTGGTGCATATCAACACAGAGGGAAAATAAACACATATCCCTTTATGTCCACATGAATATCTGATTTAGATTTCTGCTTTCCAGGGTAGCGTTTCCTGAACCTGGCTGTGCCTCTGAATCACTTGGGTTATTAAAAAAAGTAACACCAATACCAACAAATTACCTTCTACCTTTAGAACCAGCATATTTAAGGATGTGGCACCCCTCCACCCCAGCTTGTTCTGAAACAATTGATCACTAGTACAACTCCAGCTCTCCTAGCCAGAGAGTATACAATGTAAGCAATCAAGAAAACATTGGTTGGATGACTAAGACAGTAGTTTTAATGTGCTCTCCAGTTTTAACATTTAATTTTTATTTATTTGGAGTTTGTTAATACAGTACTACTTTAATTATTTTGTAGTTTAGAAAGGATCACTGATAAATGAGACGTAGGTTATACATCACAGGAAGGTATTATACCCTAAATCATCACTGTGCAAAATCAACTGAGTAAATTATAATGGTGATATTTAGGGAGGGAAGTCTACCTCTATAATTTCAGCTTCTTTTTAGCATGAAACTATTTAGCATAAAACAGGATTCCCCTCCTTGAAACTCCAGTGTTAGGAGATGGATGAAATACTATCCCTTGGAGTATTTTTAAGATCTGTGATTTCACTATAGTATTTCATGTTTGATGATATAAATGCCGTTTCCTTTCTCTTCTCCCCTCCTTGTTTAATTTTCCACTGTAACCCTAGACTTTAATTCAATTCAAGATATAAACAAGGTGGTACCTAAATATCTTCAGGTTTTTTTTCCTTAAATACTGACCAATAGAGATTAAGAGGAACACAAAACAAAATAAAATCATCTCTCCTCAGGGCCTCTACAGTAGCACTTTAATTCAGCACATTTGCAAATGTGGATGTGATGAGAACTGCAAGCTGTGTGTTTGGTGGTTTTGTTAGTATGTCCCAGCACGGCAATGAGTGCAACGGGCAGCAATGTTCACCAAGCCTCTCTGTGCCAGGCTGCTCCTTTGCCAGCCTTCCCTACCTCTCCATGCCTGCCTTCTTTGCCCGCTGCTCTCTCAACGCCCTTCTGCTAACACTTCTGTCTTAACACATCCTGTGAGCTTTCACAGCACATCCACCTGGGAGTTTCCTGAAAGCTGCCGCTGAATGAAGATGGGTCCCCATATTCACCCACCTCACACCAGACCCAGAAGTCAGTCGGAAGCCTCTGTACTTTGCTCTTACCAGGCTCAGCCTACATGGGCCAAAGCCTGATGATTTCAACAGTTACTGGGAAAGTACTGTTGCTACCCAGCTTTAGTATTATCAGTAAGAGAGCCTCAGCATGTAAAGATGACCATGTATCCAAATGCCTTCTGCACTTTCTTTTTTTTTCTCTACTGACAATTGCCTTATTCACGGCCCTTGACTACAGTGTACCTGAAAGGACTTGACCTTTAGAAAATGTCAGAGTCAGTAGGGACATTAAGATGTCAACATTCTGTGTTCTTTAATGTGCAAAAACCACTTGAAATCCAGTGGAATGAATTAGGTTGTTTGGATCCTGTAGGGCAGAAGCCTCTGGCAGAATCTACTTCCCATTATCCATGGATTGAGATAGAAGACCAAATATCATAGAAAATGTTGCACAGTTCACGTTGAGAATGTAAGTATGA
Source organism: Perodicticus potto (assembly GCA_963574655.1). NCBI lineage: Eukaryota > Metazoa > Chordata > Mammalia > Primates > Lorisidae > Perodicticus > Perodicticus potto. Next base: position 13,116 of record CAUYRH010143672.1, read on the forward strand.
CATCTTGGTTTCTTATTGTTTAGCTTTCCTATTATCTAATGCTGTTTTGGACAACTATGTCTTTGTTTCCTCTAATGAATGACATAATTATGCCCTCAGTTTCCCTATCACATTAGAATATTCCCATGATGAATACATACTCTTCATTTTTTCCCCTTTGCTCATAAAAGACACATTGCAAATATGATTTTTAAGAGCCAAATGATATTTCGGGAGGGCACCATCATGACTTGGTGCACTATTAGCTCTCATCCGCTCTGCCCATGGCTAGGCAGTGTTCCTGGGCTTGGCAGTCATCAGAGCCTGCCTGAGAGCTGGCAGCGAGCAGGGTTCCCAGATTATTACCTACCAAGCCAGAGGTCTCTGTCATGAATATCATGTGTCCTCATTATACAGTGGAAGGAGGGAAATTTTAAAACTACTATTACTATTTATTTGTAGTATCATCAAAATTTTTTTCTCAATTTTCTATTTTCCTACATGCTTCAAAATGTTTACCACTATTTTTATAGTAGCTGGTGTATCATATATATACATATATATATACATATTTTACATATTTGGGGAATATCAGCTAATTATTGTTTTAAAAATCTTGATAAGATATAAGCATAAACAAGTTTAGAGACCTCTGCTAACCACTTCTGAGATGCAATCTTTCAGTGTCTTAGATTTCAGATAGCCACATATATCTCATTTTATATATAGGTTAGTGCGTGCTAATGATTCTCTTACATTCATTTATTCATTCAAAAATATTTAGTAAACATTGAAAAGAATTAATAATTGTGTTAATCATGAGGAAAAAAATAGAAAATATTACAGTGATTGAATTCTTTAAGTTTCCAAATAGGAGAAAGCATAGAACCATAAAGTTTAGTTTTTGCAATTCCCTTTGTTCAACAGGACTTTCCTGATTTCAAATCACCAACTACTACTCGACTTTTAATATCAACCTGAATGCCATGCCCTCTAGACAGCCTTCTCTAACTTCAGGAATTCAGTTAAGTATACTTCCTTAGGTGCTTGGCACTTGTCCCTTGAGGCAAAACAGCATCTTCCACTGAGAGTCTGGCAGACTTGAGATAAGATTATGGCACAAAGTTCTTGAATCTGTATTTGCTAAGAATCAATAATATAGGAGGATATTTGAGTACCTGCTACATTAGAGGCCAAATGACTATGTCCAAACTGAAGAATAAAGAGAAAGAGTCTTATAGTCTGAGACAATAGTTTTCAATCATGAGTGTGCTTTGAAATCTTCTGGAGGGCTTAGTAAAACCCAGCTTGCTCACTAGAGTTTCTGATTTGGTAGCTCGATGGGCTAATAATTTACATTCTTGTAAGTTTCAGGGCAAGGTTCCCAGCACAGTACAAGAATTATAATTTTACTACCATTTGTCTTAGTAACTGGTGAAGGGGATTTAAAACTTTCACCTCTTGCTCCATGCTATATGCAATCTAATGTAATCATTAGCGACAACTCAGATTTTCTTTAATAGTCCTTAAGACCCTGAATTGTGGAATTTTCTTCTTTAACTGGGTCTATTTACCATCAGACTACCATATTACCTAAGGAGGAGGCATAGCGCAAAGTTAACCTACTGAATCAGTAAACCTACTTTATAGGTAGGAAGTGATTTTTTTTTTGACAGAGAGTCTCACTTTGTTGCCCCAGGCTATAATGTCATGGCATCAGCCTAGCTCACAACAACCTCACCCTCCTGGGTTAATTGATTGTCTAGCCTCAGTTTCCCAAGTAGCTGGGACTACAGCAGCCTGCTACCATGATGCCACGCCTGTCTAGTTTTTCTGTTTTTAGTAGAGACAGGGTCTTGCTCTTTCTCAGGCTGGTCTTAAACTCCTGAACTCAAGAAATCCTCCTACCTTGACCTCCCAGAGTTCTAGGATTACAGGTGTGAGCCACTGTGTCTGGCTTAGGAGGTGATTTTTAATATATTCATAGTATATTTTTTTAATTTTGTTAAGTTTTCTTATATATACTGATTGAATCTATTACATAGCATTTAATTAAAGAAATTCAAACTCTGGAGAAATAATTTCATCTAGCATTTTCCAAGATCCAAGTGGAGAGGAAAGATCGTTCAGTTGCTGAGAAAACTAGAGCTCTTTGTCCCTTTAGTAAGTTCTAGTTATGGGGTTAGTTCTCATCCTACTGTTACAATGTCTGTATTTTCTTTGAAATGTGTCTGTCTGAACAGCATGATATTATATATGTATGGTTAAGCCAAGGCATAACACAAGTGCTGCTGGCCTTTAATCAAAACTGAAGAGTTCAGGATGGTCTGTTAATGTCCTAATCAAAGATGCACAGTCAGGGGCAGTGGGGTGGGAGAGGAAGGAAGAGAGGGTTCTCGGGAAAGCCATCCTGGAGGCAGCCCATCCATGTGCTTTTGTCATTCACTCATAACTGTTGACAATGGGCCTTTTATTAACTAGCATAGTGAATGTCAGAGGTGCATTTTCATTTATTAAATTGATGACTTGTTGACTGGTAGAATTAATATTAGAAATGGGCTCTCATCAGTAACATTAAAGTTCTTCAAGGTATGTGGATTAGCTAAAAATATTCCATAAATATTCTCTGCTCTTACATCAAAAGACAAAAAAACCCAGAGGCCTTGTATGCATTACTCTTAGGGATGGTGTCCTGGATAAGTCACTAAAGGGTCTTGTGTCGGTCTGTGAACTCTAGAGGATTCCGTCAGCTTGGTGCCTGCTCTGAAACACAGCTTTTGTCTCACCGGGAACTTTCATGCAAGATGGTGATAAGAGATTTTAATAGTAAAGAAAAGTGGAGCTCCCTAAACATTCAGAAGAAACTGCAGTAGCTCTGTGCAGGTATGGGATGTGTGTGTATGCATTTGTATATGTTTGTATGTGTGTGTCTGTGTGTTTAATCTTAAGAGTCCCTTTGAACCCACACGAGAGAGGGAACAGAATCAGGGGCTGGCATTTCTGTTCAGTTTTCTAGGCTACTCTCCAAACTCCTGAGGGAAAATATAACACAGCCCAAGAAGGAATCCTTAAACGCTTTTCAGATGGGAAGAGACCACAGATGTAGGTCCTACAACATAGTAACCTAAGAGAGAAGGGTTGTACTAGAGCACAGGACAAAGATGGGAAGGCAAACGGCAGTTCAGAAAGCTCAGGGATGGCTTGGGTGATGGTTGCTATTTGAGATGCCCATTTTCAGTGATAGTACATTAGGTCACTTAGTTCAAATATTCTGCTGAGAATAATTGGGACAGCTAGACGTTTGATTTTTAAACTCTGCTTGAAGGTATCGAAAGCCAACAAGATAGTAAATATTACCAGGCTATGGTCTGACATAGATTCAGAAATGTGAGTCTGGGATTTGCCACTGGTGCTCCATCACAGGTGTTCAATTCATACCATTGGAGAAGGTGAGAGGCTCAGAGGCACCTTTGACCCCCTTGTAGAGACAAGAGGAAGGAGAACTGAACCTAGAACAGCTGAGCAGGCTTTTGGTGAATCTGCCTCTCTTCGGATATGGACTTCAAATGTCTATATCTGGGGAATATGGATGAATCAGAAGTAGGCCTGCACAAGGTCTACAGTTTAGTTTTAAATAATCTGAACTGCTTCAATTAAACTTCAGCAATTCTAGATTGTTAATGTACCTAGATTTCTGAATTCTTCTCTACACTAAAATAATAGTGACCTAGGCCTCAGATGGTTTTTATAAAGGATATTACAGCATAATATCTGGCCACAATAAAAAGGAAGTGGACTCACATGTGAACAAGACTACGTGATTGAAAACCAGCAGAAACATTAAACATTAGAGTCATATGTTGATTGTGTAGCAATAATGGAGTTTTAAGTAAGGCTTTAAAATAACTGTGCTTACTGTTTGTAAAGAAAGGGAAGACTGAGATTTATATCAGAAACTATGAACTCAAATACAAATGGATGTTTTAAAACTGAAAAATATAATATTAGAAGTTAAGAACTCAAAGAATGGGTATAATAATATATTGAACACAGATAAAAGAAAATAAGTAACCCAGAAGATAAGTCAGGAGAAACTACACCCAGTGAGGCCTAGAGAGACAAAGGATAATGAATCTACATACAGGAGTATGAGGATGGGACACAAACGACATGCTGAGAAGGTTTGACACCTATGTCACTGCAGTCCCAGATAAAGAGGAAGAAAATGAAAGCATTATTTGAATTTGCAATGACTGAGAACTGTCCAAACTGATAAAAACATCAATGCACAAATACAAAGAGGCCTAAAACTCAAGCATGATAAGTAGAAACAATATTACATATGAGCACAGTTTATGATGGTAAAAGTGCAGAAAATCAAAAGCAAAAGGAAAAGCAGATACAGATTTAAACAAGTACCTTCACAGAGCAACAATTGGAACAGATGACTTCTAAACAGAGTTGATGGCAACTAAAAGGCAATGAAACGATAGCTTTAAAGTATTTAAATGAAACCATTGATACCCAAATACTAGAGTCAGAAAAAAGTATCCTTCAAGAATGAAGGACTAAACAAATGTCAATTGTGTGAAATAACAGTAATGATTACTTAGTTAACAGTTACAGATAGAGATGTACCTCATTAGTATGACATGTAAGACACATGTGGTTAAATAGACAAGGGACTTTGTATCATTGGGGAATTTATAGAAACATTAATTTATATTTCACTTAAATAGGTCTAAGATAAATGCTTTAATCTTAATGGTAATTCCTAATAGTAAAAGAATATATAACTTCTGAGGCTATAAGAGACAAAATGGACCTCCACTGAGCAAGGGGGGATTTTTCCAGCAGACTGTAAACTTCCCCTGATTATTAGCCTTCCAGCCTTCCCTGAAGATTTTGGACTTGTACCTCCTCATCACATTAGCCAATTCCTTAAAATTTTCTCTCTCATTCTCTCTCACCCCCCTCACCCCCGTATACAAACACACACACACACACACACACACACACACACACACACACACACACACATCCTCTTGCTTATGTTTCTTGGGAGAACCCTGACTAACACAGCTCTCTAAGGCTGAGCTTTAGTTCTCAACAACTTGGCTTGACCTCCAAACTCTTACCTCACAAGAATGCAGAGATCCATCAGAGTTGTGTCCTTGTACTTTTTCATATATTCTTGGGGGGATAGGTAGAATAAAGGCTCCCCTCCCAAAGATTTTTCTTTCCTTGGAACCTGTACATATGTTACCTTATTTAGCAAAAGAGACTTTACAGATAAAGTGAAATCAAGAATCCTCAGATGGTGAGGGTATCCTGGATTGTCCAGGTGGGCCCAATATCATCACTAGGGCCTTTCTGAGTGGGAGGCAGGGGCTCAGAATTAAAGCCAGAGAACATGTGACAACAGAAGCAGAGGTCAGACTGCATTACTGCATTGTGGGAAGGGGCCATGAGCCAAGGAATGCATGCAGCCTCTGTAGGTCAAAAGGTTCCAGAAAGAACTAGCCCACCAACACTTTGATTTCAGTTCTGAGACCCACTTTCAGACTTCTGAACTCCAGAACTAAGAAAAAAATATATCCATGCTGTTTTAAGCCACCAAATGTGTAGTAATTTTCCACAGAAGCAAAACAGAGATTTGAATGTTTTCAATATAATTCCTTTTTGTTTTTCTCACTCATGACCTTCCCTATATTGTTTGGTTCTCCTTGAAATACTTTCCAGGACACATCTGTTAATTCTACCCAGTGTTAAAGGCTCAGCTTGGATGTTTTCTTCTACTCAAAACCTTCCTCTTATAGTATTTGGAAGTGATTCTCACTTTTCCAAAACTCTAAGTGCTTGGTGGCATTGATTGTTCATTCCATTTTATTTCATTGGGTTCTTTGAGGCTGAGGTTCTATACCTTTTTTGCTGATCTTCAGTTCCCAGTTTTTGGATCTCCTACATATTAGGCATATAAATTCACTGATTGAATGACCTGAAGAATGTCACCATAAAATAGACATATGTCCAGTAATAATGTATAAAATAGTTGATATTGCACATAAAAATATGAAAAAAAATTTGTAACATACATTTGCAACTTCATGTGATCCATTTAATATCTGTTCCATGTAACGATTTAGATCGCTGAATCTTTTGTGATCTGAATTTGTAAAAGGTAAATGCCACCAGTGTGGAAACCTATTTTAAAAGAAAAAAAAGCATATCATCATTAGTTTGAAAATTGGCTTCTGCATCTTAGGATTGCTCATGAAATAACAGCTACTAAATGGAAGTTACCAATGGGAACAGGTGAACACATTTGAAAACCATAATCAGATAGTCTACATGATTAGTCCAGAGCATTTCATTAACATGGCTGTGGTCATTCATGTTATTTTAAATGTTGTCAATATTTGTACTAATTTAACCTATGAAATTAATTTATATGTCTCTTCTTACTATATTCATGGCAGACCACACATTTGTCCTTTAAATACATGTGGGGGTGCTGACTTCAGCAGTAGATATGCTAAAATTGGAATGATAGAGAGAAGATCAGCCTGGCCTCTGTGCACAAATGACACACAAATTAGTGAGGCGTTCCATATTTTAAAAATAAATAAATAAAATAAATACGCATGGTAGGTTAATACCTTCTGAAGTGAATGTTCTCATAATTTTTCAGAAAGTTCAGATTGTATTGTTTCTTCTGGATTCATTAGAGACTTTGTTATATTAACTAAATTAAGCATTTTACCAAGTGACATATGCTTCATCTGGGATTAGTCTTTCAGAACAAAGTGACAATTACCCTAAAAGTCTGACTTGGAGAATTTCCTCTGCTTTATCTGATGGTTCATCTTAGAGAATTGAACTTGACTAAGACCAGTTATTGGGTGCGATGACCAGCTAATGGGTAGCATTTGGCAATGCATTTTGCTATTTAAATATATCTTTTTGGGAACTACCTAGCAGTTTCATCCGACTTCTGTCCACATATCTGCTTCTCTGTAGAGAGCAAGGCTGGCTATCCTTCCTCCAGGGGAAATGACAAGGGGATAGTAAATGGCTGTCAGCAAAGGCACAGAAGAATGTGACAACTTCATGCTACCCCACCCACTGGTTCCTGTTGGAAATCACAGGGAAGTCCAAAATTCTTTAAGTTTTTAGTGAACTAATTAACATTTTTATTTAAAAAATATTTAGGCAGCTCTAAAACTTAAAGTATTAAAATTTTGCCTCCAGATTTAGTTATCATGAAAACAAATGTCGATACAAAGTAATCAGAAATTTCACATAGAATGTATGTTTTTTTGTGTGTGTGTAATTCTGTATAGTATATAGTAACATTATGGGGAAATGAATTTGATAAATGATGCATTAGGCTGGTTTTAAATATTAATTCATATATCTATGTATGAATTTTTCCTTATTGGTAGAATGTTCTATTCCTTTTTAAATATTTTTATAAATATATGTTCTAAAAAAATTTTGTGTTTAAATAAGTACATGAAAGTTAAGGAATTCTGCTACAGTAACATCATTTAATTGTTTGAAATTTTTTGAGTTGCATGCCAAATATAGCACATAAAATAGACATATGTTATAGAAAATTATTTCTCAGTTATAGAAAATTATTTCTATTTCATTCAGTTATAGAAAATTATTTTTTAATGATCTTTTATCTGACAATGCCATCATGTCCTCCCTCAATTGCTGTTCAAAACAAAGATTATAAAACACCATACTTGCAAATAAGTTTGATACTTTGCCTATGAGGGTCATTTATTTTCTCTACCAACACCAATATTTTGGTTTTCCCCCCTTTTTTAAGAGAAGAGCCACAGTGGAAGCAGAAGGACTGGAAATCCAGTCTTCCTCCAGCAGATGGATTTATAAAAAGATGATTAATTTTAAGAAATATTTTCATGTCTGTGTACTCTTGGGTGGGACCTACAAGTACAAATAGCCGAATTGGAAGACCACTGTTATGTGCTAGAGCCAATTAGAATTTTATTCTTCATGTCTCTCGGTTTCTGATCATAGTTTGTGATTGAATTTACATAACTCTTAGAGGGCCTCTCTCAGTAAATTTAGGAATCAGAGGAAGTCTTGCCCTCATCCTTCATTCATTTGTATTGCTGTAAGCCTTGGCCGCTTTGGAACTGTGCGGGTACAAATAGTGTTCAGGGCACACAGGACTAAATGTTCTTCGCCTCCGCAGATGGCTTACACAGTTTGAAAATCAATTCGGTATCATTGCTAGGCAGCAGTTGTGAGCAAAGCAGAATCCTAACAAAAGCTGAAAATTGAGAAGAGGCCCATGGAGAGAGATTATTAGCACTTTCAAAGTTTTACAAGTTATACAGATATGTGTGGTAGAGGTATGGTGTAGAACAGAGACATTTCTGAAACAAAAAAGGACAGCTGTTAAACGAGAGTTAACGTCTACTTCTAAATGATTAATTAGTAGGGTACAATGGCAACCACTTATGTTGAATCCAAACTTGGAAATTTTTTGCCTGTGCTTCTTTTTTCTCAGTTACCCTGTCAGATGGTTTTTTTTTTTTTTTTAATAATTCTTAAACCTAGTGTTACTTCTAGATGCTTCCAGAATGACTTTATCACCCTCTCAGTCTCCTGAACATGCTCTGACCCTAATCACTCGAATCTCTTGACTGGCTGATAGTTGTGGCATCTGTATTTCAAAATCTATATGAAATCTGCCAGTACAGCTTTTTCTCATGAATGTGAACTACTCAATGTTCATTAGTGCACAATATCACCTCCTCTATTGATAGCATTTTTATATTTATACTTTGGAGGCTGACTAAACCCTGAATGCCAACGACAGACTTACATATACCAGGTAAATATGAACATTTATGTTGCTAAAAGACCACTTACTTAACCAAAAAATCCCACTGTAGATAAAATAGTTTAGATTTATCTAAGTGCCAATATTTTGAATTCTGGAGAGCTCACCTTTTTAAAGTTAAGCTATGTCTTTGTTACATACGTACATTGATGTCTATTATCTAAATTTGACTGGTTCTAAGTGATGAAGTTTAGAAGGTTTATTTGGGTGGTAGTTACTTTTATGATATTTGTTGTTTGCTTATGTTTAATAGTTTTCCCATTATAGCATGAGTAGAAACAACAATTTTCAAGATGGATTTAAAGTGAACATAATAAGAAACTGAATTTAGATAATTCAAGGTTTATAATAATTTAAAAGTCAATTAACTAATGACAGCAAAAGTGAGTTTTTTAATATACTAGTTGATATTAATACATTTAACATTTTTTTCCTAGTCCAGAAACTAAATAGATGAGGCTGTTTATTATAGTTATTTGTTGAAAAAGTAGCTATATCCAATTTTGTTTTGCAATTTCAACTGTTTTTATAAGGAAAAAAAGCTAAGAGAATTAAATTTAAAAATAGGCAAATAAAACAATTTCCCCAATAACTGATGAAAATAAAATAGCTTTTGAATTTTTCTATCTACAAAATCAATGGCTGGAAGTAAAAAGAAAATTGCAAACCTTGTTCTGCTTTATGAAACAAAAGATTCTTGGCTCTGAGAGCCATCCAGAATCTCTGCAGGGAGAGATTCAGTGGCAATGGAGTTGGAATACCGTGTTGCCCACAAATAGAAAATCCCATAACCATAATTTTTCCTTTTGTTCAAGGACAAATACTGAAGGCAAAACAATGTAAAAGGACAGTGCCTTACTCTGGGATAGTCAGTGAAGGAAACTGCTTCTGAAGTTGGCTATGTAGTCTTGAAAACTGGTCAAATGATTTTTCGGTCAGGCTTGTCTCATTGTTACTATGAGTCACTTGGATCAGATACAGCTGCAGAAAATAAGGAGATACAAATCAAAAGCCAGCAATATCACTTTGTAATACATTCCATAATCTGATTTCGTGTAAGCTCCACAAAGCAAGAGACTTTCCACCAAAAAATTATCAGTAAAGCTAAGAGATGCAATTTGTAGAGGCAAAATTACCTGTAAACACAATTTATAAATATATCATAATCTCCCGTGCTGGGAACAGGATGCCTAATTCCTGCTGTTCTTTTCTTGTGGACACTTTAATTAGCTCTTGATTCATCTTCTGCCACAGGGCAGGAGCTGCTCTCTTTGATGGTTCTCTACTAATAGCTCTCCTTCTTATGATTTTTCCTTAGAACATTCTCTTAATGGCACTTCTGCTTAAAGTGCAACCGATTTTTCATTTGCATAGTGAAAAAAATCATACCATAGGAAAAAATATGTAGCATAGTGAAGAGAAGTCTGAGATGAAGTCGAGTGATACTTAAGTCAAGGTGACGGACTGTGGACTTACATTACCGGGTTTCTTGCTGAACCCTAAAATTGTTGCTCTTTGAATGGACCTGATTGCACTTAGCAAATAGCATTCTTGCGGAAAAGTCTGGGAAGTAGGTTTGGCAGGGCTTATGGCTGACATCTGTGCAAGTGTGTGGATCAAGTTATTCAACTTAACAGGGAAACACTCCAGACTTTCCTTTATTTTCCTAGAGAAATGACAAAGAAAAGACAGTGAGTAACATTCCCTTGCATCAAATCATTCCATTGATGATCTGTTTCCTTGTGTATGTTAGTTGTGGAGGGGAAAGTCAAAAACGGTGTATATTTATTTGGAGTCCAACTATGAAATGTTATCTATATAAACTTGAAGTTCACATCTGGAGTTGTTAACAAATATACAAGAAAGTCTTGCGATGAAATACAGAACTGTAATATTGTATTTTTACTTAAATTTGAGTTTTTAAAATTTTGTTGTCTATTTTTAAAGATCATGTTTTTCCCTTAAATTCTAGTTTATAATTATTTAAAATATTTACATAATTCCAGAATTTAAATATACAAAATAATGTACATTTTTACAAGCCTAGCAGCTCTTCCCTACTCTCCGCCCTGTTTCTTCCCTTCTATGTAGCATTTCAATAGTTCTAAAAATTATGGCTCAAATTTTATTAATTTTTTATTTTAATTTAATTTTTGTATATAGTTAGGTTTCTCCCCCAATTATTTTAGGGAAAAAGTATCATATGATAATACTACATTTAATATACAATACCTTTTCGCCCTGGCCTTTTTTGTTTGGGTTTTTTAAATTGGCATTTCTGTTTTTTAGGTTTTTTTTTTTTTTTATTTAAGAAGGTTTGCTTTCTAATAGTATAACACTATTTTTACATAATTTCTTTTATCTCTTCTTTTCTAGAGTTGTTTTCTATATTTTCTATTCATTCCCTACTAAGAGCAGTATTGAAATTAACCAGATATATACTGTATACTTCTGTTCTCTCTTTCCACTATTATATCATCCCTTTAATCTCAGTTTTATAATGCAAAAGTGTGCTTTTCTTTTCATCTCTTTTCTTTTCTTTTTTGAGACAGTCTCACTCTGTGCCCTGGGTAGAGTGCAGTGACGTCATAGCTCACAGCAACCTCAAAATCTTTGGCACAAGTGATTCTCTTGGCTCAGCCTCCCACGTAGCTGGGACTACCGCAGCCCTCCACAATGCCCGGGTATTTTTAGAGACGGGGTATCGCTCTTGCTCAGGCTGGTCTCCAACTCCTGAGCTCACGTGATCCAGAGTGTTAGATTATAGGCATGAGCTTGTTCAGTCCCTTTTCATTTGTGCTTCCTAGCCCACTTCCATTTTTTATGGCACCATTCTACGTACATGGTGTAGCGGGTACACTGTGCACACTATGCAATTTCTCTTATAACCTTCATTTAATCATAAACTCTCTCCCAGTCCTCAAGTCCACATTCCTCTTGTTACTTTGATCATCTGAAACTCATTCTCTAGTAAATTCATCAGTAAGTGCTCAGGGAAACAAGCTTCAGCATTTTGAATGTTAACAACAGTTTGTGGCCTTTTTTATTTGAAAGTCAGTTTGGCTGGATACATTCTTTTTTGAGTGCTGTAAAGATATTATTTCTTTTTCCCTATAATCCTTACTATCCGAAACTCTGATGATAAAGTAAACAACATCTTTCTCATGTAAGCAAGATGGTCTACTTGCCTACATGTTTAACTAACATTTAACTTTCTTCAAAGTCTAATAATTTTTCTAAAATATGTTTCAGTATTGGTTATTTAGGGGTAATTTATCTGAATATGTGGTGTGCCCTATTAATATGTAATTTTGAGCCTTTTCATTTTCCAGAAAATTTTTCTTAGATTATGGTGTTAATATTTGTTAAGATACCAAATGAACAATTTACCTTCAATACAGTTTTAATGAATTATTTTGGTTTTCTTATTTCAGGAGCTTTTATTATATGTGTGCTGCATCTTCCTTGTCTTTCTTCATTTCTTTTTTTATTTTGAATGTCCGCTCTTTTTTCATGCCTTTCTCTTGAGGCATTATGTTTGGTATTGTCTTTATTCACTCCTCATTGCTCATAATTTTTAAAACTTTTGTTTCCAATTCTTTTTCAGATTCAATCACCTCAAGTCCGAGATTTCCTAATTGTGGTGTACGTTATTCCTTCATAGCTTTATCATTTTATGATTTTTTTAGTTCAATTTGCAATAAAAACATACAGTTTATCCCTTTGTTGGGCTTGTCTTTCTGGCATACTTTCATTGTAGGGCTATTATCTTCATTCTCTTTTGTTTGTTATAATTTTATATGGCATTCAACCATGGTCTATGTTACTTGCTCATTTAAACACGAAATTAGTATTCCTGAACTTTCAGAACAGGGTAGAATAATTTCTAAGGCCTGGGACTTCCTTTTCTGTTGCTGTCACACAGTGATAAAAAATATATGGTTACATACTTTCTGCCTTCTTTGATCTATTCCTTCCTGAAGTTTTGGACTTTGATTTTTGCCTTTGTTCCTATTATCTCTTGTCCTCTTAGTTTGGATAATAGGCTCAACAGTTTTTCATCAGTGTGAGACATTTCCCTGAGAAGGGAGCTCCAGTTACCTTTGAGAGTCCATAAATTTCTCTGGTCACTTCAGATTTACCATAGAACCCTCCCCTCTCCCTGTGAACTTGAATGTGCCACAACCCCTCCCAGTTTTAGCTGCTGTTTAACATTGTCTTGCTTAGCCTCCTGTAAGTACATAATAACTTTTGGAGCATTATTCTCAGTACACTCAGTACTGTACAGTACAGAAATCCGTGGTTTCCCTTCGCTTCCTTCCATCCAGATGCTGACAGCACACAGGTCTTGCAACTACTAGTGGCTTGCCCCCACCTGCTCAAATTTCAGGGTTCTTGGGTATACCTTGTTATCTAGTTTGGTTGTCTATGTTTTGGATTTTGCTATCCTAATTGATCTTTTTGTTTTACAGAAGAGATTTAGGAACATGAAAAACTTTTGACTTTTTATAATACATATTCAAGCAACACAGAAAAATAGAAAGTAAAATTGGAAAGATTCCCTTCGTATTTCCTCCATGGGAGGAGACTGTTCCTCTCAGAAATTAGCACTGCAAATAATTTGGTATTATTCTTTTTGAGCTTTCTCTAAACATTCTCTGTACAGACATGCACACACAGAGATATATACACATGCACACACACTATACTTACTCCTCCTGTATACCAGGTACTATTCTAGTAACGGGATATAGCAACGAGCAAAAGAAACAGACATTTTTGCCCTTATAGGGTTTACATAATGTGAAATTCAGATAATAAGAATGTAATCCATGAAAGTACAGGATTTGAGGCATTAATATGTGCTATAAAGGAAAATAAAATGGGAAGTGGGGAGAGGAAATACAGGGCTAGGTAATAGTGCTGCAATTTTGAACAGGATGTTCAGGGATAATCTCACCAAAAGGATGAGTTGAATGATTTGACAAAGACTTTAACTTGCTAAGAAAATAGGCCTAGGGAATTTCTGATGAAGCACATTTAAGGCAGAAGCAACAGCTCGTCCAGAAGCTCAGAGATAGATGAATGAGTAGAGTGTTTAATGAACAGTAAAGAAGAGCCGTGAGCTGACAAAGGGAAGAGGCAAGGAAGGGAACCAGGAAGATGAAAGAGGCACAATTTTGGAAGGACTTTGATGTCCTATAAAATGAGACCTGGAGAAAAATCACAATTTTATGTAATGTTGTAATTTGATTTTTTAACTCAGTAATATATATTTTGTAAGAAAATTTTATAGTGACTGGTGCATAGTAAGTGGCCTCAAAATATTTGTTAAATGAATGAATAATCTTTCTAATTCAGATCATAGCTTTGACTCACATAGTTTTAATGGCCACTTGGTTTCTGGAATTATAGACGCACAATGATTAATTTAGCTTTTTTTTTTTTTTTTTTTTTTTTTAATTGCAAAGCCTTTTTCTTTTACTGTACAACTTTGCTCAATACCAAGGTCTGTACATGCACAGGTCTGCTTCTGGCCCCCTCATTTTGTTGCATTTGTTTGTCTGTCTCTGTTCAATGTTATATTACTTTAAATAGCTGGAACTTCATAATACATCTTGAAATTCAGAAGAACGAATTCTTTCCCCTTGTTCTCCTTCAGGGGCTTCTTCACTATTCTAGGCCCTTTGACTTCCCAAATATATTTTAGAATCAGCTTATCAAGTTCACCCATACACAAAATAAATGACTTTAAGTGGTATTGCTTTGAAACTATAAATCAATTCAAGGCATATTAACATCTCTATAGTATTGAGATAGTCTGCCTATAAACACGATATATGTCCATTTAGTTAGTCCTTATTTTATATCTGTCCACATAGTTTTAGAATTTTCTTTGGGGTGGTCTTGAATACTTTTTGTCGGAGTTATTTTTTGGTTGGGCATGATTTTGTAGAGCATATTACAGAAGGCTATCTTTCCTACATTTTATTTTAATTAATTCTTGATAATGTAAGAGTTGAGTTTTAAATATCCTTAGTTCTAACAATATAGCTATATATTCTTTTGAAATTTGTATGCACACAGTCATGTTACCTGCAGATAACGACAGTGCTTTTTTGTCATCCCACTACTAAGACGTCCAGTTCAATGTTAAATGGAAGTGGTGATAGTGAGCCTTTTTGGTTTGTTCGTTAATTACAAAGGAAAAGTTTTTAATGCTATAGCCTTTAGCATAATATTTCATGCACATTTCTAGCTATGTGTTAATGACATTCCTTTCCATTTCTATAGAGTTTTTTCCTAAACAAATGATTCCCTATCTTGTTAATTGCATTTTTTGTATTTATTGAGGTTGATCATTTATTTCCCCTTTAATTTTTTAACTACCCAGTCTTGAATGTTTATCAAATAGACACTTATTTTACTGAAATCTTGTTATTTCAAATTTGTATGTGTGTTAATTCTCTCAGATTGTTTTAATTATTGCACTATTTAGTTAAAAGTAATAGTATAACGAAGTTCATAAAGCTTTCCATCAATATGGAAGGTATCATCTTTTTCTTGAAATTAATGGGAATGCTTGTAATTTTTCTCTTTTCAAAATGTGATCTTTATTCTAAATTTGTTTCTATTCTCAGCTTACTAAAGTTTTCCAAGAAGAATGGATGTTGAATATACACGACTTTTCTAGTTGACGGCTATCAAAGTTATCTTGCAATTTCTTCTTCACTACTAATCTGCCATGTCCTCAATGTTAAAAATATAGTTCAATAATGTTTAATAATTTTTCCTTCAATTTTATAAAAATTCAAGCTCATTTATCTTGTTCTGGTCTCCGACTTTTGAATCAACTCCAAATTTTTCCATTATTATACATTCATCTAGGCTGAAACTTGCTAAGAAAGGTAAAATATGACTCTGATCCCATTCTTCATTTCCACGGCATTCACCACTTTTAAAGATATTCTTTGAAGTTATAAATTTATGGATACCTGGTGCAGTACAAAACATTAATTTCTTTCCTCATTAGCACTTTAAAGACATGAGGATAATAGTAATAGGAGGAGAGTGACACTAATCATGATTTATGGAGAGCCTACTCTTCATTCATTCAAAATCGATCCAACAAATATTTACTGAGCACATTTCGTGTGTTGGAGTGGAAAGCTCTAGGGTGACAGCATGTTCTCACTTCTCATGAAGTCTGTGAAACCATCAATCTTAAGTTTTGAAGTACTTGTGCTCCCAAAATTACAACTGTGTCCATGTTTTAATCTTACTTGGTCCAATGTAAGATGTAAGAAGGCCAGAGATGAAGGATGATGCCTTATGATAAGCCCATGGTTTGGGGACAGACTTTCACCCCGATCCATTTTCTTTCTACCAGGTGTTAGAGTTAAAAGTCTAGACAAAATAGTGCTGTCAAATTTGATTTGACTTTCGACTGAGACTCTGAGAGCAGAAGGTTTTAAGCCTCTGTGAGGATATGATTTATACAAGTAATAGCTCCCTGGTTTATTTTGTTTAATGGCAGTATTAGCAGGATTATACTTTGGATTATCCTTAGGTCACAGGGCCAAAGCAGCAGCTGAAAGCATTTTAGCTCTTACATGTCCTAAGGGAAGCCTTTAGGTAGTCTTGATAAACACTCTTAACTCTTCCTTGCTAGGCCATGTTCTGTGTGCTGGGACATAGAGGCGAAGGAGAAAGATCAGATTTCTTCTGCCTTCAGAGAATTTTTATCCTTTGGAAAGTATGACACTAAATGCCTTATCTATCTCTTTTCATCCTTAGAGAAGAGCAATAAAATTATTTCAGAAATAGATAGAAAAAGGACCAAGAGAAGTTAAATGCATACCAAAGATGACTATGTAGGAAGTAATAACTGAAGAATTCCCCTCATGTTTATCTGATTGCTAAATCATTGCTCTTACTGTGGATTTTCTGAAGTGAACGGTTCTTCAATTTTATTTTTAGGAGAAAAGTAAGGCAGCAAACTTAGTGTGGAATGCCCAGTGGAACAAAGACACCAAAATAATGATTCTTTAATTTTTACAAATAAGTCACTGTTAGGAAAAAAAAAAAATTCCAGTTGCCAAGCAACATAGTCTAAAAGGAGTCTATAATAAGCATAAAATTTCTTAAGCCTTAGGTTCTTTACTACATAATACATGCATCTTTCTACAGAAATATTTTAAGTGGCTTTTCATGGGAAATGACCTGCTTTTTAACAGGTTCCCGAGTGCTATCTGTGTGAATAGGAAATTGAGTCTCCATCTCAGAAAATTGGGTTGAATCTGGAGCTATGATCCTTTATGTCATTTTCAGCTTCTAAGCAGATTTTTTTCCCCTCAAATTAGATATTATAAATGTTTTTTGAACTCACATTTATGTTGATATGCCACTACAAAAGGCAAAAGGTCTGCACAGCTTTGTGTGTGTCATCAGAATAACCCTGCGGAGAGCTATGGGGCTGTGGAGTGGGCAGCTGAGTGAAGGTTCTCACCCAATGGAAATTTCTACAAGGGCATATTTTGACTTACAGCTGAAATCATTCATATCATTTGGCAGTTTGGCAGAATAATTTTTTGCTGGTCAGTCTCTTTTAATAGTCTCAGGAAAATATTTCTTGAAAGTCTTTTTCTGTGAAGGAATTTGCATGAGAATGTTCTTTATTTTACTGTGGGTATTGTAATTTCATCATATATAAATAGAAAAGTTAGTTGCAAGCAATTCACACTTCCCATGGACACATTTCTTTGCTGAAATTTCAAACTTCATTTCATTGCAGTGATTCTGGCATGTGTAATAGACACATTCTTTTTTAAAACTTTGCATGGGGATTACTGACTGAGTGTTCAGCTTATCAGTTCAATGAATAATTATCGCTAGTGCATTCTGGGTGCAGGATAAAAAAAAATTTCCTTTCTATGTGCTTTTATTTAAAAAAATCCAAGATTGCACACATGGAAAAAGATCACCTAATGATTTTGGTTGCACATGTATGACCAAAAATTTAAATGTTGGCTTGGCACCCGTCACTAACTGCTTAGAGCACTGACCACATACACTGGGTCTGGTGGGTTTAAACCCAGCAAAAAAATAGCTGGGCACTGTGGGAGACACCTATAGTCCCAACTACTTGGGAGGCTGGGGCAAGAGAATCCCTTAAGCCCGAGAGTTGAGGCTTAAGGGATGTCTACCAAGATATTATGTCTACCAAGGGCAACATAGTGAGACTCTATTTAAAAATAAAAAATTAAATGTTATCTTTTAGATAAAATAGATACAACAAAAGGATATGCCATGTTAATCCTTGTGGCTTTAGTAGCCTGCTATCCCAATTTGAGAAACATGGCTACAGGCATGTAGGTGTTTTTCTAATCATGGTCTTTCAACTGATCTGAAGACACTGAAACTGAAGAATGTTCATATTCAGCTGGCATCATCAGGGTATTAGGAGTTCCATACACAGGATTCCCCCACCCCCTCATCCATTTTGTTATAGTTGTGTTTTTGGGAAGACCACTCATGATGCAACAAATCAACGTTGTTCTAATCTGAACTCACTAGGTCTTCCCATGATTTCAAGAAGGCCATTCCTGAATGACTTCAATTATTGTATCTATAAAATAAAGTTAAATACTAAACCTTGCTATTTCCCAGGGCTGTTGATACGATCAAATGAAATAACATAGGAAAAGTCTTTGGAAATAGAATAGTAGTATGCAAATATTATTTCAGAAAGCATGCTACCAAATAAGTAAAGAAATAAATGTAGGTGAGTCTGAAAGGTAGAAAACCACATATAAAGAGACACAGGGAGAACAAATGTTCAGATTAATGGTTCAGTGGAAATTGAGTGGTGGAACTCTCATGAACTCCTGTAAGAGAGATATTAGATAGGCATTCAGACAAGAGACAGGTTTAGAGCTTATTTTCTTTCTTTCTTTCTCCCCCTTGGTCTCCTGCATTGCAGTTTAGATATTGGTTTAAAGGTTTTGACATACTTAAAGATCTTCGTTGTTTTCCAAGTTGAGGTTTAAAGTCTTCAGAATTCATGCTACGAGGTCAGCGAGACTTACCTAAATGTCATCACAGGAGTCTAACATCATACAGATGAGAATTCCAGACTCCAGGGCCTTGATTATGAATAGGTCATTGTATGCCTTCTTATGGAAGCACCTTACAAAATCAGCCAAATTGGAGCAAATGAAATGAAAGAACTAGGGAGGGGTTGATGGCTTAGTCTTACAAAGTGGTATGCCAGTGAAATGATATTCTGTGTTTCTATTCCTTTGCCCAAAGCCAGCTTATTTTTTGATGATAGTAAAATGAAATCACATGCAAAGCAAGAAAATAAATCTTAAATTGCAAAAATACAGGAAAATCAATTGTGATCAATGGTGCTATAATGAAGGTTATAAAAAGCTTTACAGTATAACAAAACATTTAAAAATAGTAAATTACTTTGGGTTAGTTGCTTGTTAAATCACTGGAATATATACCAACTGTAGGCAATGTGTAGGGTTAGGAATACCTGTGAGGATTAATTGATGCACAAGCCGTCCTGAGATCACAGTTGCCATGAAACAGCACCATCTGAACTATTCATCTTTTTTACCTAATGATTTTTGGTACTCTTGGTGGGTACATTAAACTTTTCAAATGCTTTTAACCTTTAGATGATAGTCTCCTGAAGAGTTTAAAATATCTTTTTTTCAAAGCTTAATAGCCAAGGTGTATTCTGACTTGATATTTAGCCAAATTAGGCAAATTATCAGTTTAACTTATATAATTCAAAAACAGAGTTTCTCCCATTGCAGAAATTTAGAACAGCCACCAAGCTATCTATCTATCAAACTTGTAATGAGTGGGCCTGAGCCATGCAACTTAGGAAATGCAGATATTATAAAAAGCTGTTACATCTTCAGGTTAAAAAAAATAGTAGTATATAAAGTTAATTTAGTTCAGATTAATTATTATAATTAAATTTTCAAATAATGAGAGATTGTCACAGTGAGAAGAACAATTTTGTTTGCTTTAATTTGCTTTATCCTTTGAATCTATTTTCTTAATTTAGGGAAAGTTAGACTTCTTGGTTGTTTTCTCCTCGTGGTTTTGTGTTTTTCCCCCTGGGGAGAATTTATTTCTATAGGTGTCAGTGGTTAAGCTAAGGTGAAGGAATACACTGACCCTATTTGTGCAATTACAACAATCCATAAGATGATAATTTGTAGACTGGCAAAAAAAGTTAAGAAAACTTAATGATAAAATAACCCAGGAGTTTGCATGTGTGTCCCATGCTCTCTGCCTCAGTTTTGAAGACAAACGCAAGAGAAAACTGTGAACTATGTTTCGAGACATTTGCTCATAAAGAGTCTTGTATCACCCCCTAGACATGACATGAGGAATAAATAAAGAATGAGAGGAACACTGAAATTCTGGCACTGTGTCTGCAAAGCCTCAGTGGCTCAGGGACTCTCTCTCCCAGGTCTATATGTGGGATCCTAGCACACTCTCTCTGGACACTGTCATTGTTTCCAGCCACTTCAAAGTTGTGTTTGGCTGGCATTGCATCTGTACTGCCCAATAGCCCCTCCTAAGATGGTTCTCTTTAAAGTTCAAAGTTCAGAGAAGAATATTCAAGCTGTTTTCTTTGCAAAGGGGTGGCCCATGAGTAGAATAAGGATCAGAAACAAAATCCACGGTGGCTTTGCATGAAGAACCCTGTCCAATAAAGACAAAGCCAACTAGTTAAGTCAATGAGATGGCCTCTTGCTGGCGTTTATACTGGAGAACACTAGCTAACAGGCAGAGAGAAATAGAAAAGGGTAGGCAGAGATAAACACAGTAGAAGGTCTATGTTTCCATTAGAAACTAGCCAGGCCCTATTGGTTTCTGGGATCTGTTAGATTACAGTTTAAATCCACATATATCCTTTATTTTAAGGATATCAGATAAAATCTCTGGCTCTTGGTACCAAAATAACTCCCTAGTGCAAACAATTTGTTTCTCTTTGAAGTTTGGGATTTTGCCTTGCTTCTAGCTGGCTTCAGTTTTAGCTGAAAAACAGGAGATCCATTCTCAAGTAGAGAATGTGCATAGCAGGCCGAATGGAATATCTTAGAATACATGAAAAATTTCCTCTCCTCCTCTTAAAGAAGGACACGAATGAAATGAAAAGCACTCTCTGCATGTGGGAGGGGAAGTAGGCAGGGAAGTTTAGGCTTAATGATCCCAGTCTGGTCTGTGAAATAGGTTATCTGTTTCTAAGGATCAGCTAACCCGATGTTTGAGAGTGATTGAAATTTCTGAAATAACCCATTTGGACAGCATTTTAATGGATGGTTGCCTTTGTTGCCTAGCAGTGGGCTCTGCAGAGATATTACCGAGAGTATCAATTTTCAGGGAACTGAGTCATGATACTTTCTTGATTCTATTCAACAGTGCTCAGCTGCAAGGGGAGTTGAAAAGAGCAAGGGGAACAGAGACCAGTTGGCAATGATGTGGAAAGCTTTCGTGGCCAGCAAACCAATTTTTATTTTTATTTTCCCTCTAAATACCATTAATTGTAATTCAGTTTTCAATGCCACACCATCTGCAACATCTTCTGGAACTCTTAGGAGTGGCTCTTGACCCAGAATGTACACACTCAGGTGCGAGGTAGGATCCTGTGTTGTTCATAAGGGGAGCACACAAGCCATTTCTGTCTTTCAAGTTTCAAACAGGGTCAAGAGCGGCAGCTTCTTAATGCTAATGCTGCAGTCAGGACCAGGGCGCTTAAGGTAGCCACACATGCTACATCTCAGGTGGCTTAGACCTCATCCACAACCCTGATCTATGAGCCTGGGGGCGGAAGTAGTGGGGGGGGGGTGGATTCCACTTTCTTATTTGTATTTGTAATTTGGTAGTTACATCAGAATAAAACAGTGGCATAAAGCATTTTTAGCCTAGAATCAAAGAGAGCAAAGAGTTTAAACATACAGAAGCTGATATTATATATGTCTTCATATATATAATTCTATAATTATACAGTTACACATAAATAAACACATATAAATATATATACAGGGTATCCATAAAGTTCCTGTGCAATTTAAAATAGTCATGGGCACTGTTTATTTGGGTTAATGGCACTCACTGAATCACCAAGAGCAAGGATGCAACCATCACAGACAGAGCTTGTGTTTTTTTGATGTTTATTTTTTAGTGAATTACGTGTAATGAGGTCTGCATGTCAGCTTCCTCCTTCTTAAATTTTAAAATACATGTGGTATCAAAGATCAAAGAACATGGCTCAAGATCACAATATTATTCACACAGAAAAACAAACAAGTCCACGTGAGTTTTAGCATTTATTTGAATCATGAGTATTATGACATTTAAAATGCATAAAAGTGCTTTTCTAGGTCAACCTAGGCTACTTTTATTTATTTACTTATTTTGGACAGAGTCTCACTCTATTTCATAGGCTAGAGTCCACAGCATCAGCATAGCTCACAGCAACCACAACTGATCCTCCTGCCTCAGCCTCCTGAGTAGCTGGGAATACAGGCACCTGCCACATCTGGCTGATTTTTTTTTAGTGGAGATGGAGTATCTCTCTTGCTCAGTCTGGTCTTGAACTCCTGAGCTCAAGGATCCTCCTGCCTCCACCTCCCAGAGTGTTTGGATTTACAGGCGTGAGCCACCGTGCCCGGCCCAACCTAGGCTACTTTTGTGAATTCACTCTATTCATTATTTAAGGATTTACAAAAGAAATATCATGTAATTTGTTTTAGAAATGTAAAATATATAAACAAAAGCTCTTAGGAAACATTTCTGAATGGTGAAGAATCACAGCTACGGGCCTGAAGTGGCCGCTCATGCCTATAATCCTAGTGCCGGAGAATCACTTGAAGTCGGGAGTTTAAGACGAGTCTGACCAAGAGCGAGACCCCTGTCTCTATAAAAAATAGAAAAATGAGTCAGGTGAAGTGGTGTGCACCTGTAGATCCAGCTATTTGGGAAACCAAGGCAGAAGAATCACTTGAGCCCGGGAGTTTGCAGTTGCTTTCTAGTCCGTCAGAGAGCAAGGCCTCGTCTCCAAAAAACAACAAAAAACTATAAGTAAATAAGTAAAATAAAAAAAAGAAAAGAAAAGCACAAGAGTCACAATCAATGAACGTCCCTTGCTTCACTGTAACAGGTTCTTAGCAGGCCTAGGTGGGATGCCTGATGGAAAAGATCTTCAGCATTCCATATATTTGCACGGCAACCATGAGGCTTAGAGAGCAATTGAACTGATGCGCTATTTGCATATTAAACCATATCTACAAATAAAGGCATGTAATTGAGACTTTAAGATGAAATATACTAGCTACTGAGACCATCTCTTGGCTGTTAAGAGAGACTGGGACTTATGGGATATTTCTCTGAAAAAAAAAGGAAAATGAGAGAGTGGCTCAAGGTATCGGGGAATTAGCCAAAACAGAAAAAGGAAAGACATTGCCTGCCAGAAAGTCACAGCCAAGTTATCCCATGAGAATTTCCCAAGGGAGTTGTTACAGCCGATCCTGAGCCAAACACCCAGGGGACTCCTGGTGGGGCGCAGAGATAACAGTCCTGGGAAGGGACTTCTGTTCTCTGCTGATGTTACAGGTATTCAGGATGTGCGGAGGGGTGCCTAAGAAAGGACGAAGAATCTACCTAGGTCACACTGAAGCCAGCACAGGCTCTGAGGCACCTTGAGAAGACTGTAGCCTGAATCCTAAAGCAGCATGTTCCCGAGAGCCCGAGTACAGAAGAGGAGAGAGAAAGCTTACGGGCTAGTGGTTAAGACCTCATATCCTGGAGCATGACTTCCCTGGATTTGAACTGTGGCTCTTGCTTCTGCTGGCTATGGCCTTTGACAAATTGTTTACATTCTCCAGAGTCCCAATTCACTCTTCTTCTTCTTCTATTTTTTTTCCCAATTCACTCTTCTAATAATATAGATAAAAATATAACTACCTTCTAGGGTTTTTATGATGATTAAATATGTTACTGTACGGAAAGCACTTAGAAGAGGGCTGGACATATAAGAAGCATTGTACTAAATGCCCTTTATATACTTAATATTTAATGTTTACATTATATTTTCTATTTCATAAGGCTTATTTCACATTCGGATGTTTGTAGAGGTGAAGAAGTGGGTATATGTCCCCTACACTACTTGGGATAGATTAATGTAACCAATTAATATATTAATTAAGGTGATATATAGGACAGAATATAATTTTGTAATAAATTACAGATAGTGTAAAGAATGACATATTGTATAGGATTTCAGAAGAAAAGATTGGTGAGTCCTGGAATAATCAGAGAAGTTATCCATAGTATCAAGGCCTGAGTGGGCCAGAAAGACCAGACCTCCCATCTGTTCTGGAAATTTTGTGATTCCATGGGAGCCTTTCTGAGGAGGCTAAGAAAGGGAGTTAAACAGACAGAGTAGGAATAAATGTACATGGAGAGAATGATCCAGGGATAGTGGGTGGGCGGGGTGGCTAAAGCTTGGCAAACACAATCAGATTATCAGACCCTAGGAAATAGGAGGCAGAAGGTGGAACATCAAGGGAAATGATTGAATGGAGAATGGATGTTTTCTAGTTTACATGACTCTATGCCTTCTACGTCTGCAAGGGAGAACAAGTTCTTTAAATTGTGGAAAGAAGTTTACTTAAGAAAATGAGAAAATCTCATGAATGTTATGTCAATCAGGTTGATAAAAATATCCCAGATTGTATGTGAAACCCGCACACTGTACCCCATGATTGAATTATTGTACACAGCTTTGATTTAATAAAAAAAAAAAAAAAAGAAAGAAAGAAATTTAAAAAAAGAAAATGTACCCCGTAATATGTGCAAGTGGGAAGACTGGTCTGGCAGAGGGAGCCAGGCAGGGTAACAGAGATCTAGCTCACTTCAGTGAGGTCCTGGCTTCCGATCTGCTTCCCACAGTAGTTTGTGCCCTACAGAACGGGATGAGGCACTCTAGGCAAGCTCATCCGTATCCAAGACTGTGCCTTTCACCAATCTGGGTGTGTCAGAGGCAGCCCAGGGACCGGAAGGGATGGGACTCTGGCAGACAAATAAAAAGCCTACTTGCATGTTTCCTTTGGCCAGAGTCTGCAAGAACTTTTCTCATCCACGTCAACACATAGCCTTTTTTCTTAAGTGTTAGGAAGGCCCATTAGTAAGCTGCACCACTGTAACTGCTCTGTCCAAACAATGATGCATTTCGAACACAGGCCCCGCCATTCCCTTCCTGTACCTTCCGAGCCCTTTCCGTGTTTCTCTTCTGCCTCCCTGCCCAGCCCCATTGACACATCCATCATTGTGTCTGCCAGTCTGAGGCCTAGTTCAAAGAAGGAGCCCCCCTGAATTCCTTTCCTGAAGGGATAACCCTGGGGGGCTATTTTGGTACCATGTGAACCCACCCTCCTTGCCTGGAGTTAATTGGACGCGAGGTCAACTGAGTAAAAGGAAAGAATTCCTGCTGATGGGGTCCCTGGAACTGTCTTGAATTCTGAAGAATCTTCCAGGCTCTGTGATATATGTTCTGCTATTCCTGATACCAGGTTGTTTATCTTTCCCTGGTTTTCTCAAAACACCCATGCCCATTAGTTGAGATAACTTGAGAGTTCTTGATCCTTGAAACAAAAGGTTTAAAACCTACTCAACTCTTCAAACTAGTGTCTTTGGCAGTCACTGTCAGCCAGCATTTGTGATTTTGTTAGTGCATATAAACAAATGCCTCTTTCAGAGGTACCTGTACTATTAAAGGGCATTCTTTACACTCTCCTAATGAATTTCGAATGGTAGAATTTCAAAAACTAAACAGAGGAAAGTATTTGTTTTTTTCATCAGGGGTTCTGCCTGGTGTTCTGTAATCATATCATACAGTTTCAATTATTGACTGCTGGAAAATCCCTGGAACAGACCCAGGAGAACTGGATGCCAGTCCTAGCTCTATTTCCTGTTACTTCTGCTAGTTATAGGCAACCCCCTTAATTCTCTGGATCTCAATTTTCTCATTTGAATGTTTGTTGTCAGAATAAGTAAAACCATAAGGGCTCTTCCAGCTCTAATATTCTGTGATTCTGTCATATTGCTTCTGTTCAAGTACAAGGGCAATCTATCCACTATGAAACAGAAATCTCTGAGAGAAGAGAAATCTTCCAAGTATATAAAAGATCCCCGTGAAGCCTCCCTGTACCCTTGGAGTGGGGGTGATTCCTTACAATACATTCTGGGCGAGAGAAAATGTGAAACCTGAGAGAAGTTTTATTATAATTATTATTTTCTTCAAAAGCATACATTCTACTAAAGAGAATTTAATCTGTGTTTATAAACTTCCAGTCAAAAATATTAAAATAATTAAAAATTAGATTCAAATTAGAATCACTATTAAGAGGTTAAGAATCACTATTATGAGGTTAAGAACCATTATTAAGAGGTTGAGAGTTTCATATTCTGGGTAAAGAGCACACTTATAACTTTGACTTAACAAGTACAAATGCAAATTATATAACCAAAATGTGTACAACCCTGTAATAGTCTGAAAACAAGAGTCCAGGCCCAGAATTTAAACTATTCAGTCTTCCAATACTAAGTGTGCTGTTAGCTATAGCTTTGGGGGAAATTTCCTTTGTCCATTATTGCATTTTTCTTTTGTGCCTTGTATTTGAAATGAGATACTAAAATTTATGTTATTCTTTTCTTAAAAAAGAGGTTATGGGAAAGAAAAAAATGCTGTTTTTTACTATTTAAACTGTTTTCTGGGGTAATCATTGTAGTCAACATTAACTGAGCAGATAGAATGTGCCTGGAGTTATGCTATCTATTCAAAAAAGAAAATTCAGGAGGATGTTATAAAATGCATTGCCCTGTTGACCAGGATTGGAGATCTAATTGATATTCATTATATCTCCTCAGACTTTTACCTTGGTATACAATATTTTCCTAAATCTGTTTAATAAAGAATAGATTACAAGTAGAAGACAGTCACAGGTCTTTGATCAAATATTCCAGTATTTGTATTGTCTTATAGATGGAAGTAGTAAGTCCACATCTCGTCATAAATCTTTTTCTAAATTGTTTTTCTGGACATAGTTCAAGTAGAACAGCCAATTTATTTATGCTCAGCTCATGCTCTTTTCAATGGCCTCTCACTGAGCAATCTGTTAGATGAAGAGGCTGGTTAGCAAACAATGGTACGCTACAGAAACACTGACTAAGGCCTTCTGCTGGACACTCACAGTCTCCCTTTCTACCCTTTGGAAAAGGGAGCAAGGCAGCTTTCTACCAATGACTGCTCAACCTGAAATCCTCCCAGATACGGAGCACGTGTCTGCACCTGTACGCACGTGCGTGCTCACACGTTCACAGCTGATCTTACCTGGTGAAATGACTCGTTGCTTCCAGGTCAGTGTCTTGTGGGCGAAGAGTATTATACACATATTTCAGGTCTTGGATTCCACTTAGCTCAGGCAGTCCTGCATGTAGCATCTTCACAAAACAAAACACCAAAAAGAAAACAGAATAAATACAGATAAAATCAAGTATCCTGGGTTAATTCTACCGAGAAACATCTACACCTAAGCCGGCAGGACAATGTCTTTTAGTTTGTACACATGAATGAACACAAAGCTATGCTTTTTAACCTCTCCCATTTGGTAGTAGAAGCAACAACAGTAACAGTAAAACCACTATTGTTTACGAAGGATGTATAGATGAATAACTCAATTTTATTCTCATCATAAACTGGTGAAATAGGCATGACAAATTTATTATCCCCAGGTCAGAATTTCTAGAGCCACCATGTGGCGTCTGTATGATCTTTGAACCTCCATTTTCTCATTTCTAAAGTGGGTATAAATAAAGCCAACGTGTTCTGAAAGAATCAGATAGGTAATGAAAGAGAAAGAGCATTATGCATTACAAAATGCTACACAAAAAAGGTACAATCATATTTGTTTTAAAGAAGAAAAGCCCAATCCCAAGAAAACTGTCAATTACGTGTCCAGGTCAAATGATGTCCAAGCACAGGGTATAAAACTCACCCCTCTAGTTCCTAATCCTGTGCTCTTCATAACTCTGTGACTCACATTATAATAACACAATTTTCTCTAGTTAAGTGGTGACTGTATTTATTTATTTTTTTGTGGTGGACAATTTGTTATTATTATGATGATTATTATTCTTTTAAGCCTAACACCCTGAGCAGAGTGGTACAGTTTTCTCTGCTTTTTAAAAAATAATTTTATTAAATCATAATTGTGTGTATTAGTGCAATCATGGGGCACAATGTGCTGACTTCATATACAATCTGAAATATTTTGGTCGAACTGTTAAACATAGCCTTCATGGCATTTTCTTAATCACTATCTGAAGACATTGATATTCTACATGGTGACTGTATTTATTAAAGATCATTAAAGTGATGAAATTATGAAAGACAAAACAGTACAGGTGTTTCTCTGCCAATATTCAGGAAGATATTTTGTTATGTCACTGTGTGGCATGAAGGAATTATATTCTCTTTACTGAGAGATACAAGTTTTGAGCAAATAATAGATTTTTCTAAAATGAATTTTAACTTTGCAAGAAAAGAAGAAGAATGTTATCGGTACCTCTGTGACTAAGATGATAAATTATTTTCTGCTCTGGAGTAAAGCCACTCTTACAAGGAGAATTTAAGAACAATACTGTTAATCCCAAAAATAAAGGACCAAGTGAGAGTATGATTTTCGGAAAATAGGTGAAGTTGTGATTAGCTTGATAAAGTTCAAATAAGAAAAAAATGCTATAAAATTTATTCTTAATTCCCACCGTCCCTGCTAGGCTGAAGGAGGAGCATAAATAGATGTACAGAGGAAAACAAAATGTCTTTAACATGCTCACAGAAAAATATCTAGGATGGTTTTCAGAACACGGTATTACATGGGTGAAAAACAGGAGGTGGGAATGAAAAGGCAAGTAGGGTAGAATATATTGGCAGGATTAAAGGTTTTGTACTTTTATTCTAAAGGCAAGAGAAAGCTCTTTGTGTGTTTTAACATGGGAGTAAGAGAATATAATTGTGTTTTAGAAAGATCATCATGATTATGTCTAAAAAATGGATTAAAGTGGAGCCAAATAAGAGGCTAGACCAGGAGACTGGTTAGGGAAGGAGATAAGTCATTGGATTTTAATATACGTTGGAAGGAGAATTGAGAAAACTGGGTGATTGATTGGCCATATAGAGAGGGCTGAGAGGGGTCCAAAGCACACAGCTGTAAATTTTAGATTTGGAGGTCATTAGCATATAAATGATAATTGAGACCAAGGAGATGAATCAGGTAGTCCTAGAGAGTTGTCAACTGTCCTTCCTCAGGGACGATCCATTATCATCTTAAATCTGTGATGTCTAAATTTGAGCAAATTCTCTTCTATAAACGTTTCCTCCTTTTTCCTCTTTCCCATCTTCATTTACCTGCCACGACTGCCCGGCCAACAGGAAACTCATACCTTCTTTGATTTCCTCTTTTTTTCTGATTCCCACTTTAATTCCATTAAAACGCCCTCAGCAGTGTCTTGTATTCATTCTCCCTTTTCATTGTAATTATCATCCTTTTAGTTCAGTTCCTTTTCCTCATTTGTGTGGATTTCTTGAGTAACTATTTTTCTTATTCTCCAATCTGTATCTCTTTAATCACATACACTCTGAGTTATCTGTCTACAATCCAAGCCAGATGATGGCATTCCCCTCATAAACACACAGACTTTCTCAAGTGTGTGTCTGTATACTGAAGTCCAAAATCCTTGCTCTGTTCAGGATCTAACTGTGATCTGTCACTTCACCTTATAGTCTATAGACATCTCCATCTGCACCACAGACTGGGTACATTTGATTACCTTCATTTCCAACACATCATGCCCAGGCTCAATAAACTTCCACACATATATTTTTCTTTCAGCCAAAAATGCCTTTTCTCTCCCTCCTTGTCTTCTGATTCTTTTTCAAGGCTCAGGTTAAATACTTTTGCTTCCTTGACGTATCATTGGTCTTCCTAATGAGATTTAATGATTGCTTTGTTTGGATAATTGTATCTTGGTTCTGTTTCTTTTATAATATTTATTACTTCCCAGTCTTTACTATGTTTGGTTTACATTCATATCTGTTACCTTAGATTTGAAGTTGTTTGAGAACAGAAATTGAGTTTTTATTCAATGTTGAATTGTCTATATGGCCTAGCATGGTACATTATGAATAGCTGAATCTTAATAAATGCCTGTGGAATAATGAAGGCATGAATGAAAGAATGATAAAAAAGAAAAAAAACATCGGATGCCTTTCGTCATTGAAAACCTACAACTGGCAAACTCAGCACTGACTGCTGAACTTAAAAAAAAATCAACCATAGAGAAATTTTCCTAATAGCAACTGGAATCCAGATTAGGTTTTATTTGATCAGTGCCGTGCTTAGAGTTCTAGAGGCATCTTTGTGCTTATTGAGGCAGATTTCTTCTTTATCATCCATTTTCCAACTACAGTTTTTCTTCTCTATGGTCTGAATTGCATTCTAGTTTTTCTGGATACTCTGAATTCATACCCACTCAGCTAGCACTCTGTATGCCTTTCCTTAGGAAATGGACCCTGTACTTAATCCTTTCACACACACTCCCCAATAGCTGCCGCATGCAACTGCTTCAAGTTAGATGAACCCAGCTCTCTCTCCATCACAGGCTGATCAGAAGGAACAAGTGCTAAGTTAACTCTTACGCCCGTTCCTTGGAGACGAGACGCTGCACATCCCAGACTAAGGATGGTTTCATAGGTGGATCCACTCAGTCACGTCTGCTCTGGTAGCTACAGCTGTGTCGTTTGAGTGCCTCCTAAACTAGACCGCGCAGGTAATAAGCTTCCCTGGAGCAATAGGAAAGGAAAAGGTGGCTAGAATTGGTCATGAACAGATAGATGTAACGAATAAATCTATCCCTTTTTTAAGGACAGGGACATTTTGAAAGTTTCTACTTTTGTTCTCGTCTTACTAAGTCCAAATCTATCTTGAAAGTTATGCTTAGACAAGCAGACATTCTGTCCTGCCACACAGGGTAGTTAGAAAGATGTCTGCTGGGAAATATCTGGTAAAATAACGGGTGTGATAAACACTTTAAACTGGGTGAATGCTCTTTGTGTTCTTTGGGAGTCTTCCATAATAGTTGATATTGATTTTTTAATGAGAGAAAAGCTGATGAAATACAGGCTTTTATTTCAGTGAACTCAGCCAGCAATACTCTTGGGTTGCCTGCAGATGTTGCTTTTAAGCAAGATGGGAATTTCATGGATTATTTTTTTCCTTGCTTTTCCCAGGAGTAAATAAAAAGCATTGTGGATGTCTGGCAACATGACGCTTTCTACCAAGGATGAGCCATTATCTCCAAAGTATACTCATCAAACGCCTGGGCTCATAATCCTGGGGACTGACCATTCGTAGAAGATAGAATTTATGACCCATGTCAAGTATTTCTTTGGTTGTACCTGGGTCATGGCGAGTAGACTGAATTCTTTTTAAAGAATTTAACACAAAATAATTTGAGAAAGAGGGGAGGGATAAATTACATACAGAAGAAAACCTTCTTGTACAAATTTAAACTTGGTTTTTATTTTATAAGAAGGTTTACCAGAGAAAGTGTGGTCCTGAAACTTTCACTAAACACTATGGTTATTTAGAGAGTCCCATAAGGTATACAATTGAGAAGAGGAAGAAAACTGAGGGGTAAATGACTAGTAACTGAGGAAATAACACAATGCTGTTTGTCCTGTATTTATTCATTGGTTTAATTGGTCCACACTGCTTCTTTCTGATCTCTACTTCAATTTCTCTGGGAGTCTAAATCTAAGATGTACTTCGAATTAGTGCCTTCACTGCCACATTTTCTTCCTTAGCCTCAAAGTTAAGATTTGATTAATTAGAACATAGGGGAATTTTTGGATGTACCTGTGCCAAAAACTTTCAATGGCTGATTTTGATACTACTTTTGAGAGATTATTTCAATACTTATAATTAAAATATCACACTTCTACTTCTTTTAAGTCAAATAATATGACATAAACCATTTAATGTAATGATTTTTGAGTGTATTATGACTTGTGCTGAATTTTTTTAAGGTATATAGAAAAGTTTGTTGAACAAGAGAATAAAGCCTACCAATAGTGTTTTGAATCTATGCTTTTCAAAAAGCTGTCCTTTCACATTATTTTAACAATAAACATAATTTTAGTATTACCTGATGAAACAGTGTAAGTATATTTATGCTTTTCTCCTTTGGGTTTACTTTTGATATGTCTATGGCTGATTAGAAGGGTTGTTAGAATCTGGTATTACTCCTCATATGCAGTTATTTATAGCATTATAGACATTTAGAAATGCTGGACACCCCAGTTACTTGTGTATACAAATTTTACCTTCCTTAATAAACTGAAAATTTTAAGATTCTGACTGGGTCTCACATGTGAATGTATCCTTTACAGTTTCAGGCCTATAGTAAGCACTCAAGACCTCATGGATTCATGAGTTAGAGCCGGCTAGAGTCCATGGGTGTTAGAGCTGATATTTCCTGGTTATTTATTATCAAATGGAGCCAAGGTCATGAACTTAATCTTGCAGAGTTTCTTTGTGATATGGACAGAAATTATAAACCATGAGCTATCTCACAATTGCAATGTGGTCTTACAGAAAGAATCAGGAGATAGAATGTAGGTCTGCCAATATGAATGTTGGCTATTATACTATATACAAGAAGAAACTAAAGTGTATTTATGTATAAAGACATGTTTACAATATCTTCAGAAATACTTATTTTTCAAGGCAGAGTGGAGAAGTAAGGTGAATGTTGTTTGAAAATTAAAGTAAGGATCCAAATCAAAACTTCATTGCAACAAAATTGACATTTATTCAGCACTACCCAATAAAACTTCCTGTGATGTTGTGAGTTTCATATCTGTGCTGTCCAATATGGCACCACTAACTATTGGCTACCAAACACTTGAAATGTGACCAGTGAGACCGAGGAGTGGAATTTTTAATTGTATTCAATATGAATTAATTTAAATTTAAATAACCACACAGGACTAGAAGACATTACATTGGACAGTGCTTTTATAAATTAACAAGGATCTAGAATAATGACAAATTAATTGGACCCTTCTAAATGGAAAGTACTGTGCTAAGTGCTTTATACACATAGTAATGAGCTGTTAGGGTTATTATTTCATATTATGAGATTTAAATCAATTAATATACATAAAGCACTTAGCATAGTGTCAGGTCCATGCAAAGAATTCACTATTATTCATCAACTCTACAAAGTAGATGCTATTATATTCACTGAAAAAAATAAGAAAATAGAGTCTTTTGGGGGTTAAGTAACACATCTCGAGGAATATAGACTGTAAAATGCCAAACTAGACATTAGACAGTAAAATTCAAACTCAGGCCCGACCCCTAAGTCTGTGCCCTTAAAGGCAACTAGAATTATTGTCCACTGAAAGCTCTAAATGTGGTTTTTGATGGACTCCAAATCATACACTGATGGACCAAAAATATGCTTTCCTCCTCCAGTTTGCTGCTATTACTACTGTCTATGTATGTGCCCACAGGAATCACTGTATCCTCTCCCCAAAAATAATTCTATCAGATTTATATCTCCTCACCTGGCATATGAGGATATGCCATATGCATATGTCCATCTCTTTGGATTGGACAGTGGAATGAAAAATTAAATTTCCCCTGTTGGTTAGCACAGGGTGTGTAGGAGTGTGACTCAGCAGGCTGGATGTAAATCACTAAACGTACTAGTCTCCAGCTGAGATGCTAGCGAGTCATTTCCTTTTTGACTCTTAGTGCCTCAATCTGGAACATATACAAGTGATCAAGGGTGCAGATTGGGATGGAGAGCCAGGGAAAATCCTATCCTTGTCTGAGCTACACTGCTAGTCTGTCATGACACATAAAGGAGATAGAATTTTTAAA
The DNA here is from genome assembly GCA_963574655.1 of Perodicticus potto. NCBI lineage: Eukaryota > Metazoa > Chordata > Mammalia > Primates > Lorisidae > Perodicticus > Perodicticus potto. Next base: position 47,022 of record CAUYRH010143672.1, read on the forward strand.
GCACTTTTGGAAAATCCTAATGCCCAATACAATTGCAGGCATTATTTTGAAAATTATTGTCCCTGAAATTATTGTCCTTGAATTATCATCAAAACGTACTGGGATAACCCCTAAATGCATCAATACTGTTGTGAATAGAAATGTTTGAGACAATAATTGTGAACTACCATATTAAATTACAAAGAAATGTTTTATAAGCTGTGCCGTGGTACTCTTGTTCTGTTCATTCCTTTCTGTTTTGAATAGCTCTTTGGGGATCTCCAAGCCATTAGCAAAGACAGACTGCTGAAACAGAGGCATAAATGAAGCTTATTATTTTTGTTATTTTCCCCAGGGACTTACCATTTCTAGTAGGTTCAAGAGCAGTCGGCTGTGCTTTCTGACAATATTATAAGCATGACAGCAAAGTTCCACAAAATCTTGGAAATGCTGTGGGTTTTTTCCACCCTCTGTAATAAAGTACTCCATCTCTGAAGTAAATATAAAAGGGGCTCGGTCTCTATAACAAAACAATAGTAATCATAAGCAGGTGAGAAATAATTTGTAAGGCTAAAGGAGGCAGTATGACAACTTATTTCCATTTGAATATTCTTGTTAGTTTCTTTCTACTCTAATAAATACACCTTTTTCATTGCGGGGTAGTTGTAGAAACTTGTAAATTGTAGGCTTTCAATAATAGGGCTGCATCAGAGAGGTAAAAAAACAAGATATTTTATAATGCCAGCCTATATTGTCCCAACTGTTTAATTCTAAATTGCATTAGATGGGAATATTATCCATTAAAAATAATATAAGGGCCAATGAATAATGAAAGTGATACTTATGCAAGGTAAGTATATTGACTTAAATTTTGAAATGTCAGAACTGAAAATAGGTTTTGTCTTAAGTATTTAAAAAATACATTTTTCTTTATAAAATACGCTGACCCTTTAGAAAAAAAAATTCTTGGTAAAGGCTTATTCTTTCAGAACAATGTAATATGCTTAGTAAAGAAGAAAACAATAGCTATTTTTCATTTCACATGAGAACCAATAAAAGTGCTGATCAGAAAGGAGGAAGATGAGTACCCCGTGTTATTAAGTGATCACACGTCCTCTTGCGGTCTCTATGATGAAAACGGAAAAACAAAGGACCAGAGAGAAGATGGTCCTGTTTCCTCCACCTTCATCAATTTTTTTTTCTCGTGTTTGAGATCCGGACAGGTCTGAGTTGAATTGATGCAGAGAATAGCAGAAAAAAGATTAGAAATACTTCTCCTTGGTGATTTCTCAATTAATGAACAAGAAAACAATGATGAGATAAGAGTTTTGACACCAGTTTGGCCTCAGATCTTCTGGAAGCATTAGCAATGAGAATATAGTTTTGGGCAGAAAGTTATTTTAAAAATAAATCTTTTTTAATGGATTGAAATAAAACATGTTTTACATAAACCTCGAAGTCTAGATATAAGTAAGGTTAGACCAAGTAGCAATTGAAAAAAATCATGTATTATTGAGGGAACATCTTAGTTATTTTTGTAATAATAAAGAATAATTGTTGCTATGCTTAGCTAGCCTACTAAAAGTATTGTAGAGGGTAGAAATTCACTAATTTGACTTAGTAAACCAAAGCTTTCAGAAGTATGGATATTCAAATCAGAAAGACACAATTCAGGCACTTTGTGGCAGATCTGGGGCAGTAGACTTTAATTGTAGACAAGCGGTTTTATAGAAAATAAATAATCTAGGTTTCTTGGCTGTGGTTATTTTGTTTTAATATTTTATTTTGTAATCCATGCTGCCATGGAATGTCCAGAGAAAAGACTGGAATACCAATATTTTCACAGAGCTTTATATTTATTCATTCATTCAACAAAATTTATTGAGCACCTATGCTGAGGAATTGGTCTCAAGGATCAAGTTCAAATTCTTAACTTTTTTTCTCCAAATCCTTTTATATTTCACCTTCATTGTCTTTTCTATGAATTTTCTTTGTAAGTTCTTTACTCCAGCCGAGCTGTGGAGATGTTGAAAACGTGAGATATACCATAGGTTCTAATCTTGGGCCTGCTCCATCTCAATTTCTTTATTGCTGAAATGGATATATACAACCTACCTCTTAGAATTGCTGGGAGGATTAGCTCAGGAATATACGTAGATGCCTTTATGAGGAGGAGGCACATTTGCGAACTGCTCTGATCACAGAGAGGCTATTTTCTCCACTCCTTTGTAAAATGCAGATAAAAGCACCTGACCTCTAGGACTATTGAGAAGATCAAATGAGTCAAAGTGTGTAAAATGCTTAGAACAGATCCCAGAACAGAGGAAGTACTCACCAAATTTGAAATAGTATTAGTTCCCAAACAACCGAAAGTGGCCCCAGGGTTAAGCCTTGTCATAGCTAACTCTCCCTCTCTCTACAAAAATCCATCAGTAAAATCCCATTTGCACTTTAAGACTTATTTTACTCCCAGTTTATGCACGTAACCTCTCTGGCTGCATGAGGCCCTATGAGGGCTTTCAAATTTGGTAGCAGTTTTTATTATCACTCACCCATGTAGTCATCGCTATTGCTAACATTGTGGGAGGGTCTTAGCAATATCTGAGGTTTTTATAATCAGTTTAACGGAACTTTGGGGAAAACTTTAGAAGGTTCTTAATTTTTAAAACTTCCTGAAAATTTCTCTTCTAACACGATGAATATGTTCTTCCCGTTTTATAGAGAAAATTAACTTCCCTTGAAAAGTTTTTACAGTTATGCTTAAGTTCATGAGGTAACACATTTCCTTCTTCTACGGTAAAGAAGAATCCATAAATTCTTCTTATGATGCATTTATAAATGCATTATAAATCAGATGCAGAAATAACATAACAGGAAGTTAAGTACACAAATGACACAGCCCAATTAGAAAAAATATGTAGTAATAATATTAAAGGATCAAATGTTGGCTTGTGCTTAAACATTATCATAGTCCGAATTTTCAGTGGGGTACCACAAAGTAAAAATACTGCATCTTTGCATCTTTTCTATATGATTTTCATGGCTCATTTCTGAGCAATTTTTTTAAAACTCAGACTTACACCGAAACTTTTCTATAAATGAAAAAAAGCCTCAGGTAGGAACCAAAAATACTATCTATCCCAATAAGCTGAAGAAGTATTAGTTTTGATGTGGTTTATCAGCCGACTGGGAGGCAAACCTAAACCTGGGTTGTAGAATTACTGTGTTAGAGTCTGTCTCTAAAATCTATGCATTGTTTATAAATCCGAGGTATAAACTTGTTGTGGCAAGAAGGAAAATTGGGAACTATTTGATATCTCAGGGTTTATAACGTTATGACATTCTGAAATACATATTGCAAGTCTCTCCTATATAACATATAAATAAAGCGTAGAAATTCCTTGGTGTGACTCTCCTACCATTTGTCCCTTCTAGATTTGTGCTTTTGTCATTGCCTGCCTGTGTCCTTCTTTTCTTGCTTCTGTCTCTTTTGCGTGTATTGTTTCCCACTTCTGGTTCTCTCTCTCTCTCTCTCTCTCTGTCTCTCTGTCTCTCTCTGTCTCTGTCTCTCCTGATGCTCTAATACTGACATAGAGATCAGGATCAAAATTATTTTTTTACAAGAAGTCTTTTTTAATTATCCTCACCCTTGCTAGAAGTCTTAAAAAAAATTTTTTTTTAACCAGAATGACCTATTTTTCAAGGAGAAATGAAATGTTCCATCTTCTCTTTATATAGTTTAATGTCTAAAGCCATATTTTGATGTTATTCTGTTATATGCAATAATACAGCAATAAGTTAACACAGATCATATAGGATCGTTTAACATTTATGGAAGAAGGCTAGATGAGCAAATGTATTTGCTGTAATTCTGTCATTTTGTTGTTAAAGTTGATATTTTTTATTAACTTATGACTAGTTTTTACCTAAAGTTATTATTCTGTAAAAAGGCAGAGATTGAATAATATATAAATTTCCGATAGGAGTGAGAAGTGAGTTGGTGGATTTAAAAAACATATAAACTTGGAGATAAATTCACTCAAGATAAGAAAGAGTAGGACTGTTAATAATTTGATGCTCGTTACTACTTTTGTGTAAACTTTCCTCTTAGCCATACTGTACACATAATCTCCTTGTGTAGTCATTAGATACCAAAATTATCATCATTAAACTTTTACAGACAATCACTGAGCTGGAGATACATAGAGTTTTAGAATATATCTCTGCCTGTTAGGTGGCTTGAAATCCAGATAGGAAGGTATATACCTCAAATGTTAGAGCATTATGGTTATTTATCAACTATAATATTTATTGAACATCTATAATGCAAGGTTTGTGGGTGAGGTTAAAGATTTTTAAAAATCAATGCTATCAAAGCACTATCAACTTATTGACTAAAAATAGTGTTTTGAAAAGATTACAGGTATAATATTTATAAGAGTTTGGAACAGGGAAGTCATATATGAGTAGGTAAGATAAGAAATTTTGCAGAACGTTTTGGTCAGATATGACAGTGGCTTCAATGAGGATTGTAGCATACAGATGCAGAGAAGTGGGAAGACTGAGAAAATACTTCAAAGAAACAAAGTCAAGGGAACTTCACCTGGTCAGAATAGGAGGGAGAAGAGGTGCCAAGAAGAATTTTCACTTTTTTTCCTTGCGAAGCAACATTCAGTGTGCACAGCTTTGAGCTCAAGTTACATTTGAGGTGCCTTTGAGACATACAAAGGGGATGACAAGCAGGATACCTGTTTCCAGATCACAGAGAAAAGATCTGGGTTGCTAATTTTGTAATGCAAACTTCTGCTTCTGGGAAGGTGAAACAGGCATATTTTTCCATATTTCTTCCACTCCGTGTACCAGAAACTTTGTTAATTATTTATAAAGCAAACATAAGCTGGTGGAGATGTAAAATGGTACAGCCACATTGGAAAACCACTTGGCAGATTCTTAACTGAGCAGGGAGTAAGAGGAAAGGGGATGTGGCTACAAGAGGACGTGACAGCTCCTGGTGGTGATTTAACTGTTCTGTACCTTGCTGGTATTAATGTCAATACTCTGGTGATGATAATTGTAGCCTAATTCTATGCGATGTTACCACTGGGAAGACTGGCAAAGGGCTCATGGGATCGCTTTATATTACTTCATACGACTGCATGTGAATCTACAATTATTTCAAAATAAACAACTCTGCAATAATAGAAAACAAATCATAATGTTTTTATATGGTATATTATACAGGAATGAAAATGAATAAATTCAAGTTTAATGCAATAATATGTATAAATCTCACAAATGTAACATTTAACAAGAGATGTCAGACATAAAAATATATACAGTGAATGAATCATTTATATAGTGCTCAGAAACAATGTCAATGGAGTTAGAAGAACTAAAGGGCTATCAGATTCTTTTTTTCATTACTAACTAACAGGCGATTTTTATTAGAGTTACTTCTAGGTAAGTCAATCATTGAGTCCTCTTTTCTTTTCTTAGGCACAGCCTAAAATACATTTCAACAGATATATTATATTCTTCACCTCAAAACTTTATGGCAAATATTTGAGACAGGCATTAAAATTCCCATTTTACTAATGAAGAAAATTGCTAGACATTTTAATTGTATCCTGTTTGAGACTATTACAATTTCAATTTATATGCATTTCTTTAGGATATACCTAGGACTGAAATATTTCAGTCAAAGAATATGCATACAAGGTCTGTCTGACGATTAAGTTCATAAACTAATCCTAGAAAAAGTAAAAAAAAAAAAAAACACAATTTTAGAGTCATCTGGATATAGATATTGATAGAAACCTTAGATGTAGATGATGTCAGTTTGGTGGAAACTATGGAGAATTAGAAGGCTAAGATGAGTCTTGATGGATCTAACCATTGATGGCTTTGTGGAAGGAAAACATCTTGAAGTGGACCCTAAGTAGAGAACTACATGGGATGGTTCACTATAGAAAGCAGGTGGGACAGTGTGTGGTGTGTGCCTGCAGTCCCAGGAGGCTGAGGCCAGAGATCATGGAGCCCAGGAGTTAGAGACCAGCCTGGGAAATACAGTGAGATACTACTGTCTGGGGGCCTGGATAGGGAAGCAAATGAAGAAAGTATTTTTGAGGAAGAGAAGCTAATACTGTTTAGGCAACACTGTCAAAATTTTCAGCTCAATCAGATAAGATCAGGAATGAATATTATTAAATTTAGCACTACGAAAGTCCCTGTGATCTTACCAAGTAATGAAGAGCAAGGCCGGATTGAATAATTGTGGATTGGATGGGAGACAGGGAGTGAAGATCAAGAGCTTATAGACCAATCCTTCAGTAAGTTTGTGAAGTTGAGCAAAACGGCACCAAGACTGGGGGTGAGGGGTGGGGATTGAGGCAATGTTAATTAATCTTTGGACTGACAAGTTTATTAAAAAGATTATTTGAAAAGGAGAGAATAAATATGCAAGACAAAACAAATTATTCATAGTATGATGTTCATCAGAGAGTGGGAGGGAGATGGCTCCAAAGCACGGATGGAAACAAGAATAAACAAGAAAAAACAGACTTCTAATGGAACAGAAAGGAAGAAGTTAGGTAGAGATATAAGTAAGTGTGTGAGGTTTTATTTCAGGTGGGAAAGTGGGCTGTTCGAATTGGGTTTTATTTTCTCAATAACATAGGAGTGTGGTCACCTGCTTAAAAGGACAGAGGTGGTGGAAGTGGTCTAAGGTTTATTCTCGAAAGGGTACAATACAATTGTGGAGAGTGAAATAGTGAGACGGCCACAGAAATGGAGCGTCTGTTATTGGTGCACCATGAGGATGGTCCATTTGAAACTGCTGGCCCATATTTGTTCTGTACGTAGTGTGACACTTATTTGGGGCACTTGGCTGCTGTGGTGAGGCACAGAGAAAGCAGATGGGTGGGTAATAGCACAGGTTTATCTTCTGCCTCCTGACTTATATTCATCACACACTCTACTCTGGGCCATCTTTCCCCTCTTTCCTGATAATTTAAGTTCAGTCCTTACTGTAAAGTCCTGTTCATATTATACTTTCTCTTGAAATCTTTCCAGTGTCACTAGCCCTCATAGTGGAAACGGCCCTGTTCTAAACTACATTATTAAGGGGATGGACAAAGCATGCCAATTTTAACAAATGAACTCTGAAATTGAGAACATGCTCTAGCCTTAAAATGAGCAACTATTCATTGATTAAAATGTTCCTTAAATAGATATGTACATACTCATTATATTATATTATTATGATATATTATAATATTCAATTTTTGAGTATTATAATATTCAAAACATAATTATATAATATAATAATATTCAATTTTTGAATATACTCAAAAATTGAATATTTTAATATAATATTATATAATATTATAATAATAATATTCAATTTTTGAGTATTCTAAACATAAGCTAGTTAGAGACACAATAATTCCCACAAACAACATTCTCAAATGTGAATTTTACAGTCTAGATAATATCACTGGGCTTCATTCCAATAGTTCAGGGTGGTCTTTGGTCATACTAAGTTCAATAGGGTAAACTCCGGTGGTCTCTGAAATTAGGGTCACATCTCATAAGCATTTAAGTTATATTAGATTAACTGTACCTATTAGGATTGTTTTTAAATGTAAGAACAAATTAAAAGGAAGGAAATAATTTCACCTAACTTTTCACTCAGAGAGGAAATGCTGATAGATGGGAGGAGAGTCACCCTGCTACCTTTCATACTTGGACTTGGGGCTTTCATTCCTCTTGCAGTGTGCAATCATCTTGCAAGACACGTGATTATTGTTTTTAAAGATATGAGTTTAGTATACCTCCAGGCCATAAATGTAAGATAACTACGTCATCTGGTACTAACTAAAGGAACAGCCATCTGTCTCAACGCTGGAGAGAGCGAAGTTGAGGAACAGAAATATCATGACATCTTCCAATGGTTCCCAGGGTTCTACCACTTATTACCTATAATTCTGGACAAGTTTTAATAACTAAAACTTCTTTCTGTCTTATTTCCTCATCTGTAATGTCAGGAAAATAACCATATCTACCTCAAAGAGTTTCTGTAAGGGTCAATAAAAGTAATGCATACCAAGTCTTTATAGGGCTTTAAGGGGTATTTTTGGACTATTTCCTTTAGATTCTGATGCCCTAAACTTGATCACAGAGTGCCACACTCCAGAGAGCTTGCTTCATGCCATGCCAGTGAAAAGTTCTGAAAACCATAGCAATTTGACAAGAGCTGCATGTTTCAGTGTTGGTGATGGAGGCAGGAGATATGGAGAGATGGAGTGTGGAGCGAAATGACAGAATTCTATCAAGAATTCAGGACAGTGGATCTGTCTGCTGGACTCTGAATGTAGACATGTCTTCTTTTTATCCTGTGTAGTTCACCCAATATTTTACTTGACCAACTGATAAAGTCAGTAAATGGAAGTATGCAAACTTCAGTCTCAGGTTTGAAAGACTTTCAAGTGTTTTAATAATGTATTTGTACCTTAAACTAAAATGTGGGACTCAGCAATGAGGGACTTTTTTTTATTAGTGAAAATTACTTTTATGGATTTTTTTGAATTTCACATGTTTTTGATCCTAGGAAATTGCCTTTAAGATACATCAGTTTGAAGACGCCTAAGAGTTGCAGACTCCCATAATAGTGAATAATGATGTGCACAAACACCTAGGTGACTGCAGAGTACACTGGAGAATGTTTAAGCTTACACTTTTACTGATATCACAAATGACCTACATTTCAAAGAGCACATTTTGCTGTCCAACGGAAAGAATACAAGTCTCTTGTCTAATATCCAAGAGTTAATTGAGAAGGCAAATTTGGAATCTCCATTGGATAGGATAGAACCTTGGATAATTAGGCAACCTAGTAAACTTAATATGTGCAATCTAATGAGAACATAAAGGTTCATGTGCTATTACAGAAAGCACATTTAATGTCCTGGGAGATAGCTAAGCTCTCGGCAGTTATTAACTAAGGTGAGCCTTGCCAGTAATCTCTTAGGTGTAACATTTTTTTTTCATGGTTCAGTATCTTTTGTAAATGCATTATGTCCTGACTCTCAGATTCTGGAAGTCCCTGATCTTTAAGTGCTTAATAACTTTAGATACTGACTCTAGGGGTTCTTTTGGGGTACAGTGCTTCTCTTTTTTTTATTTAAAAAGAGTAGTTAAAACAGCTACCTCTCCAAAATTATCAGTCCTACTTCCCTAATATTCTGGATCTGCGTTATGGGAGCAAGATTTTATCAGGACAGGAAGACACTGGTGAGATCCTGTAAGCCCTATGTTTTTTCCTTTAGCACTTGGGTTTAGAGAAAAAGCATAGCTATGTTTTGTATGGAATTCTAGTATATCTTGGAGCAGAAGTTGTTCTGAATATGAGGAACAGATGCTTAGGTAAAAATTAGTTTTGTGGTATCCCATGTTAAACAGGGGTCAGTTTGTAATAATAGATCAAAGTGAAAATCAAGAAGAACCTAAGGTACCTCTGAAAAACATTTACATCACCCATAAAGTTACCATATGCATGATCCAAATTTATGTATGAGTTGTGAAGTGGACACATTATTTCTTACTAAGTTTAACACCATAAGTTGTTTCTCCAGCAACAGAAGCAAGGCACTGTTTGTTTAGTTGGACACCAGATGAAGTTTTTAAAACAAGGCTCACGTTTAAGAGACTTTTGTAGTCTTTCTTTGAAAGCTAGATTTAGAGTCAGGGCTATGAGATGCTCATATTCACAGGCACTTCCTTACACTGACTAAGGAATCAGCAATCTTGTCCCTGTCTCAAGCTTGCCTTGTTCACAATGGACGTAGGTTCATTGAGGATGAGAAAGCAACATCTGTATACCATTTAAGTTACTCTTTCCTTCTCTCTCTCTTTTTCTTTTATTCCCTCCCTTCAGGACCTTTTCTTACTTTCTCAGTCATCCTTTCTTTTTATCTGAAAATCTCCAAAATCTGTCTATAAAGAAAACTTAGGTTTCTTTTCAGATAATTTTTTTTTTTTTTTACTTATAATGGGGGTTGGCCCTAAGGGGTTTATTCAAAAAGAAATCAGACAAAAAACATAGTGGAATAATAAAGTGAAGCAGAAGAAAGAGAAATGATAGGAATGAAAAAACAAACGTTCCTTGACACAGTCTGTGTGAGAGTGCTTTATAAAATCCAAAGCATTATTCAAATGCCAGCTGTAGTTTGCCTACGATTGGCTTTGTGGCTGACACAAGGCTTTGTAAAACTTCAAAGGCCACATTGTGAGTCTCGTCCCTAGGTTTCTAAATGTAGAGTGAACTCCAGATTAAAAACAAAAAATTCCTTGGTAAATTTCCAATTAAGGGGAAGAATATAGTACGTTCTTAATAATTTTATCTTCAGAAAAATGATTGTGCTTTCTTAGGCAAAGAGAAGTAAATTTGGCAGCATTTTTAGAGTGATTCATCAATCAACTGAATTTGAATCTCTCTTCTATGCTAGGGGCTTAGGATATAAACAATTGGAGAGGAATTGGAAAGTATGTTTCTCCTTAAAAGAAACCTCAAATGATGCTAAAGTATGCTTTAAGTAAAAAGGAACCACAAAGCTCTAGGTAAACAATTATGTGAGTAACAGACTCATGAGACTCATCTAATTTCAAAGAACACTAATATATAGTAATTAAAGCATCTAGCAATTATTAATACCTAGCTAGCATTTGGATCACTGTGAATATTATACTGAACCAGAATGATTATAGTAAGACAAAATTAATCTTTTAATCTCTCAAGGAATTTTTTAAAAGGTAGTTTTAAATTGAGAAGATCACTCAAATTACAAATTAACCTTAATTTTTTTTATGTAAATGGTGGTTAATTAACTATAAAAATAATGTCAAAATGATTACAGATATGAGGACTTCTCGTGAAAAGTATTGAGATGAAAATGTTGAGATTAACTATATTAGGTCATTGGTGATCTATTGGGATAAAACCTAAAAAGGGTTTAAATCTTATTATAATAAGACTGATATATAATAGTTTTATCATCCTGGTACAAAAAGCACAGACATTGAATTTTATTTTATTGAGTTCTGGAATGATTTTTCATCTCTTTTCTGTGGATTTACATCCTGTCATGTGGTGGTGAACATTTAATAACTAACTCACTTGTTCTTTTCTTTCTTCCTTTTTTAAAAATAAATCATAGCTGTTTACATTAATGCAATCATGGGGTACAATGTCTTGGTTTTATATACAATTTGAAATATTTTCATCAAATTGTTTAACATAACCTTCACTGAATTTTCTTAGTTATTGTGTTAAGACACTTATATTCTAGATTTAGTAAATTTCACATGTACCCTTGTAAGATGCATCACAGGTGTGGTCCCACCAATTACCCTCCCTCCACTCATCCTCCCTCCTCCCCTCCCGTCCCTCTCCCCTTTCCCCATATTCTTGGGCTATAATTGGGTTATAGCTTTCATATGAAAGCTATAAATTAGTTTCATAGTAGGGCTGAGTACATTCCATTCTTGAAAACTTTGCTAAGAAGAATATGTTCCAGCTCCATCCATGTAAAGATGAAAGAGGTAAAGTCTGCATCTTTCTTTAAGGCTGCATAATATTCCATGGTGTACATATACCACAATTTATTAATCCATTTGTGGGATGATGGGCACTTGGGCTTCTTCCATGACTTAGCAATCATGAATTGAGCTGCAATAAACATTCTGGTACATATATCTTTGTTATAATATGATTTTTGTTCTTCTGGATATATACCTAGTAGAGGAATTGTAGGATCGAATGACAGGTCTATTTTTAGATCTCTAAGTGTTCTCCAAACTTCTTTCCAAAAGGAACGTATTAGTTTGCATTCCTACCAGCAGTGTAGAAGTGTTCCCTTTTCTCCACATCCATGCCAACACCTCTGCTCTTGGGATTTTGTGATGTGGGTTAATCTTACTGGAGTTAGATGATATCTCAAAGTAGTTTTGATTTGCATTTCTCTGATGATTAAGGATGATGAGTATTGTTTTATATGTCTGTAGGCTGTGCATCTGTCTTCTTCAGAGAAGTTTCTGTTCAAGTCCTTTGCCCACCCTAAGATGGGATCACTTGTTCTTTTCTTGCTAATATATTTGAGTTTTCTTTTCTTATTGGGCCTTTCCTGGTTTGGGGATCAAGGTCATGTTTGCTTCATGGAATGTGTTGGGTAGTATTTCTTCTTTTTCTATATTTTGGAAAAAGGTTGATATATATATATATATA